>RJWT010044326.1:0-11805 GCA_004365215.1 Cuniculus paca
TTCAGTGCAAGCAGAATTTTTGACTGGTGCCCCAAAACTTTTAAACAACAGTACTACTACAACGATTTTTTTTTTTGCATCTAAGCCTTTATTCTTTTAGGCGTATGACAAAGATCTCAGAGAAGACAAATCATTAATTCAGTGTAGTATCACGAGCTTACCAAGAAAAAGTACGTTTCATTCTGTTTTATTCGAAAATCAGGCGGAATTCTATGCAAAAGCAATTTTGAATTAAAACGCTCTGCAGCAGGCTGATTGTGAAGAGGAGAGGGAGTCTTCATCCCCAAGCCTCGGTGGCCAGCACGAAGGGAAAGTAAGCCACCTTCTCCGAGAGACCACAAGGAAATGATCCTGGTAGCAGGAGCTTTATTTCGCTCCCTCGCAGTAGCAACAACAAAATGATGCCAGAGACGAAAACTGTCATGTCCCACCCACTCCATCTGTCCCGTGCACCCACAGCTCCCCTCATTCCACAAATTAATCTTTCACACATTTTTTAACAAAAAAAGTGTTAATGTTATAAAGAAAAAAAAAAGAAAAAAAAAACAACCCAAGGAAAACAGAAAGGGCTGTGTAGAAAATAAATTAAATTTAAATTTGATGGCAGTTATGACTTTTTTATTGACTATAAGAGCAAACAGTCACATCAAATTGGTGCCATTGGCATACAATTAAAACTACAGGGCACCCTTAATGATCTCTGACAATGATCGCGTGTGTGTTTTTTTAAATATAGCATGCACATTTTGTCCAATTTGGGCTCTTTTTTCCTGTTGCTTTTGTCCTCTTTCTGAGTGGATATTATTCATGAACTGAGTCTTTATTATCTATTTGGCCATCTGCATAGTATTGGCCATAGTCCCCTGTATTGTAATTTTGAGTGAAAATAAGGACTATTGGAAATTGCAACCCTAAAAATAATAATGCTAAGAACACAAATGTAAAAAGTGTAAAGGAAAACATTTGGAATGGAGGTGAGGCTCCCAGGCACATGACAGGGAGGTAGAAAAAAATGTAAAATGTTTCCTCCATTCATTTGGGGAAATAGAATCTGGATATTCACTCTGATCAAACTAACATCTACTTGCACTGATAAGACAGCAGTCAGTTTGGAGAGTGATGCTTATTTGTGCTTAAATTTCTTTGAAAGAAAACAAAAACAATCCTTTGTTTCAGAAGTGCACACACCTTGTAGCCAAGCTCACCAGGCACTCAGTCCCTTGTTCTTAGTTTAGTGAAGGCAGACTTTCTAAAATGTTAAAATAATAGAATGTATTATTTCCAATTCAAATAAAAATTAGTGAGTTGAGTATATAGCACAGTGGTGGAGCACTTGTTCAGCATGCTTGAGGTCCCGAGTTCTAGTCCTGGCACAGAAAAAAAAAATAAGTGTTGGCCAAAGGAGCATAATTAAAAATGTATGCAATTATTTTTTTATTTTTTGTGGCACCAGGGATTGAACTCATGACCTTGTGCTTGCCAGGCAGCCGCTTAGGCCACTGAGCTAGATCCCTGGCTGCAGTTATTTTATTTCTGAAATTCTACTTAATTTTTTTGATTGTCTCCATGTCCCTTTTTCTCTCCCTTTGATCTTTTCTTTCTGAAATTCTCTAACCAGGGTTAGCTTACCCTCCCCTTCTTTTACTTGTCAGATCTTTCCTGTAGCCACTGAAAAGCCATCAAAATCAACTGACTGAAAGATGATGGATTAGGAGACAACCGCCTTCTAAGGAGAGTAAATACATCGGCTATATTTACGACCTCAAATGAAAATATGTAATATTCTATTTGATTTTTAATGTTCTTTGATCTTTTTGCTTTCATTTGATACCTATTGCACTAGAATAATGTTCAAATAAAGCTGTGCTTACACACACACACACACACACACACACTTGGGCTCTCTACCAAAGCAAGATGAATTCTGTCAATTACCTCATTATTGAGAAAATAAGTTATTTACTAGCACTTAATAGTCATTTAAAATAACTTTCTTTTTTGTATTTGTCCTTCTCTCCAAGTTGGTTCATGTATGTAGATAGCAACAACCTAAATAACACAAAATCTTCAAATTTTGAAAGTTCAAACTAATCACTTTAGTACCCATATTGATTTACCTAAAAATAATGAAGAAGTTCTAAAATCAAGAGCAATAGCCCGGTTTCAAAAATTGCCACTTGTGTATTTGCTCATGCTGGGTAAAATTTAGGCCATACATCTTTATTTATTTTCTCAAATAAACTATTAAGAGTTAGTTTAACTGTTTCACTTGTGTGGGTAGGATATGCTGATCGTTAAAAATGATTGACTTAATTTGTTGATTTTATTTTTAAGACTACTTTGAGTATAAATATTAAACAACTCTATCCTATTGAAAGGCATGCAATTTTTATTTACATTATAAAGTTTATGTTTATACAGTAATGTGTTACCTTCATGAGATTTACAGAAAGTAAAAATCTGATACTATTTTTATATATCTGTTTTAAGCCACATAGTTCCACCAAACTGGTATAATCATTGATATTTTGAAATCTTATCCAGATATGAGTTTAATAAAAAGGAATAAGGGCTAAGATGTAGCTCAGTGGTAGAGCACCTGAATTTGATCCTCCTTCCACAGCAAGGGAAAAAAAGAAAGAAAGATAGAAAGAAAAAAGGAGAAGCATACACAGAAAAATTGTATTTCTCCTTAAGAAACTATATTTCTTCAAAAAACAAACTCAAACCCAATTTCTTCCCTTAGCAGGTTCATAGCCTTGAGAATTCACAACTAAGTCAAAGTTTTCACTCTTGCAAAAAAAAAAAAAAAAAGAAAGAAAGAAAGGGTGGTTAAAAAGCATGAATTTAAAAAATCTTTTAGTGCTATGATGTGATAGAAATACTTTTAACAATAGTAAGAGACAATGTACTTAGGTGAAGTGTGATGTCATTATCACTTGCCCTCAGCCCTTCTCTTATTGTTTCTCCAACCTCCCCACAAAGTGTTACCTTGTGTTACACGCAAACATTATCTGTTAACCATAGTTTACATTGTTCTGAATCTAACTAGAAATTCCAGGGCAGAATAATGAATACAGCCTCTCTCCACTCACTCTCATTCTGCGGGAGCTTTAGAGTTGTTTAGAAAGGCAGAATTGGAGGAACGAGATACTAACATACTTGGGTGAAGTACATGTGCCTTCTTGCATATTTCTATAGCTGTTTTTAAGTGTCACAGACCAATAAGTTCAAAAGCTGTATGAGAAGAAAGGATCTCAAATTTCTGACCAGATCCCTCCTTATGGCTGTGAGAGTTTAATTTTCATTTAAACAACAATAAATATAGGCATAAGGGTTTGAGATGAATTATGTAAGCCCTTTAGCCATAACCATTACATTCTGCCACCAAATGAGCTGCTGTTCTCACTTTGTTTTATGGGCTCTGCGAAGCCTGTGTTATTATATCTGCCAAATAAAACCCAGCAAACCATGCAAATGAAAATATAATCTTTTATTTCTTATAGTCACAGAATGCACCCGTATATAATTTTATCGATTCCTCTGTATCAGATTTACTGCTCTTAGGACCCTACTGTCTTAAAAGGATCTACAGAGAGGGAAAACATCTCTTGCTTGGAGGCATCTCCATTTCTATCCACCATTGACTTATGCCTTTAGTTGAAACCACACTTGAAAAGACAGGAATAATTCCTTCCATTGTATTTTTAGCTTGTCTATGTAGTTCAGTTGAGATCGTGGACTTTCTCCTTAATAATAAAGATCCAAAAGGTTATATATTTTTCAAAGTATGGCAGATTCTAATTTGTTTAAAAACAACAGAACCCCTTCTCATTATTTTTTGACGAGGCAAGGCCTCTAATACCTGAGCTGGCCTCAAACTTCTGGGCTCATGTGATCCTCCTGCCTCAGCCTCTAGAGTAGTTGGGACTACAGTTATGTACCACTGGGCCCATGGGAGCTTTTTCTTCCAGTTTCAGCATGGCTAAATATCTGAAAAACAGTGACTTAGCAAACTGATGATGATGGGCTATCTCGGCAACTCACCAATCTTAGTTTGGGACCTTAGATGAGTCACCATTTCAACATTTAATATCAAGTAATGAAAATAATAGATCTTATGCTTGTTAGTTTTGAGGACTAACTCATCTCTAAAAGATGAAATATTCTTTATTTTCTTTTTCCTTTTTTTTAAAGAGACAGACTCTCACTAATTTTTCATGGTGACCTCAAATTCTTGAACTAATGCAATCATCCTGCCTCAGCCTCCTGAGTACCTGGGACTACAGGGGCATATCACAGCACCTAGCTAGATGGAATATTTTTCACAAGTCTTACAAGGTTTCTATGATCTTCTCAAGGGTAAAATACCTCCTGTGCTCATAGAGGGTATTTCTCTGCTGGATCAGAGTACTCCCAAGAAAATCAATGGTCACTTTTCTGGCAGTCTACATATTAACTATGTTTTTCACTTTGTTCTGGGTTTGAAGGGAGGTTTGAACATGCAAAGCACTGATTTTACCTCTAACCTCTGGAAAAATGCAAAGGCAGAAGTTATTTTTTTTCCATCTTTCTCTCTCTTCCTTTCTTTCCTCTGCCCCCTCTCTTTTCTTTCTCTCTCTCCCACTTCTTTCCTCTATTGTTCTTTCCTTCCCTTTTTTCTTCCTCATAAATATTTCTTGAATGCTTATTATGTGCTAAGCAGCATTCGAGCTGTTAAGAACGCAGCTGGTGATACTGTAGAAAATGGCTCCATCCTGAGAGCTTGAATCCCTACCAAGAAAGACAAGAAATGAAAAATAGGGTGTACGATGCATGAGACCTTGGGTTTAATCTCCAGCATCACAAAAATAAGTAAATGCATGTATCTCAGATTATGGAAATTTTCCTTATGCACTTCATCTATGTAGTTCAACCTTGGTTCTTTCCAATGTAACTTATGCATCTGCTGTAAGATGAGCTAGATATTTTGAATGGAAGCTGATGTGCCTAGTACCAGCCACCATGTACAACAGGGTTCAGTCGGTGCTGAATGAATACATCATTTCTAAAATGTGATTAGTTATGTTAACAAACAGATCATATCCCTCAATGAAATACAATTTCATATTTTCTCTGTAGGGTCAATCTAAAACTATGTAATGAGCGGGCTATGAAACTCTTACATTTTACTTTAAAAATCTATTTTGTATCAGGCAGGGTCTTATCAGGAAAACCAATCTAATGACACAGGCACATGTGCATGCATGTGCACACACACACACACACACACACACACGTCGATCAGAATGCATCATGTCTGGGAAGAGTTAAATACTGTACTGTACTAAGTATTCTTGGAACCAAGTCCATCTGCTCACCATTTAAAAGCCAATACTCTGGAGACAAATTGGTGGGAACAAAATCAGGTTTATTCGAGCCCTAAGAAAATGGTGTGGGCTATCTTCCTCAGAGTACCATGTTTGGGGTCTCAGGTACACGAAGAGACATTTGTAGGGAGAAAGGCAGATGCAGCGGTGCAGTAAGTAGAAAGGCCACATGTTGAGTTGGATCTTTGTCTTCCAGAATGTGTGTCTCCCCTTCCACCTGGGGCTGGAATATTGCAGTTGACCTTGATCTCTTGGAGCTGGTTCCCATGTTTTCTTTAGACATTTTACTTTTTTGCAAGTTGAGACATGTGGCGATTTATATGTTTTATGTTAGGTGATATACAGGATTAAAGAATAAGGAGGGGTGTTGCATATTCTGATGTTATTTGAAGGTCACCAGATATCCTGGGTTCTGTAAATCTAAAGGAAGATTATTTAGTGTTTAACATCTTAATCATTTAGGTGAGGCTTTGCTTTAGAATTGAGAATGCCAGGCAAAGGGAGGGGAAGCAAAAGTAACTCTGCCAAGGACAACTCCCAAAGGAGTGGCCACTATTACACAAGTATATTCTAGCCCTCTTTACTTTGGGGCTAGCTATTTCACAAGACATTATTTATGGACAATTAATGAGACATGGTTTGACAAAAGATAGTGGCCTAAAGGAACAAAGCCCAGAAAACAGTATTGGCATCTCTGCTTTCTTTATATTGTTACTGTCACCTCCTCTACATGTGCCATTTCAACCTCCACAGCCTCTTCCCCCAGCCACTTTCCTTCTCTTTACTGTTCTTCAGTTATCCTGCATCATCACAGCCTCCTAACTGTTCTTTAACACCCTCCCTAATTTCCCCTACAAAACTACTGTCATTTGTCTTTGTCTAAAATGCCTCTGCAACTCAGTCTCTTGTTTCTGCTCTGCCTTAGAGAGTCCATGGCCCTGCATTTGTCCCATATTTGAAGTCCTAATGCCTGACTTGGTGTTGTGGACGGATCACCGGTTTCTTTTGCTGGTGCTGTTTTGAGCTACCTTTTCTTTTTTGCTGTGGCCTTGCTGAACAACCTCAGCTTTACAAAATAATTTCAGGGCAATGGGTTCTCAGTTAAACACATGCCAATGCATTAGCATACACAGACAGAACAAAGAAAGCTTCAAGACCTCTAGGAAGAATTTGAAATCTGTTTTCTCTGAGTTGATATTCAAGAACCACTTTTCCTATTGTCTCCATAAAGTCATTACTGCAGATTCGATTTAAAATGCTTATTTTTGCTGAGTTTAATTTAGATACACATTTGCATTGTAAAACGGGTACTTTAAAAATAATCATTTTAGTCTTAAGCATAAATGCTAGTTCTTTGTAAGAGAAGCAACTTCCTGACTTGCATGTGATTCCTCAGGGCAAAGTAAATTTCTGGAGTGAGATTTAACCTTCTGTCTGCTCTTATTGCTGCAAGTACTTTGAATTTGGTATGTACCAAGACTTTTGTGTTGAATGTATAGAGTTTCTTTATAATCAAGGATTTTAATTAAGATAGTTTACATTATTTATATTATAAATGTACACAAGTGCTATGTATTCATGAGGCATCAATAATAAATTATTACTGAAAGAAAAAATCTTAATATTTTTCGGTGGGTTCCCAAAGACATTTATACATAATGAAGTCATAAATATAAGGAGGAATTATATTATTTCATGTATCGTTGGCACCTAGCATATGGCAGAAAGTTTACAAGAATTATGATGATGCAGTTCCGTATTTCTCCAAAGTATTGCAAGTTCCCAGATAATTTCTAATCTGTATTATTTTCCTTTCTGCTGGTCGAAGCCTGTGGGGGTGATGTACTCAGAAGTGAAATAAGCATGAAAGGTTTATATTTTTATTTGAACAAAAGAATACACACTTTAATTTACTATATGCTTTATAGAATTTTAGAATAACAAGTATATCTTAAAGACTTCCATGCATATCATTGGTTCATATTAAATCTTTTTTAAAAAAAACTATCATCTGGATAAGTCATATGTTGAGACGATTTAAAAATTAAAACTAAAAAGAAACCTATAGATGAAATAAATTCATCTTTTATTTTCCAAATCAATGATAACATCTGGTTTTTAGATGCCCTGTGTAGTTCTCAAGGTTGGTAGGCTTGCCTATACAAATTTATTTTATTTCGGGTAACATTTAAATAATTTTTAACTGACTGAACTTTCATAAGTGGACAGTAGGAAGGTATTCTGTGCAATGAGAATGAGTGGCAGCTTGGGGTTCAACATTCCCTGGGGTGAGCTGGAGGTGTCACTCACTGGGTCAGCACATGCCTAATCTGTGCAAGGGCTGGGCTCCAGCCCAAGCACACGCACACACGCACACACACATGCACATACATACGCACTGCCTGGGATCACATATAAAGTGAATGATGCATGTATTTATAGCACAAAGTTAACTATGAAAAACACTCTGGAGCATTTTTAAACCTCCGTATGCCAAAAGGTACAATGCATATGATGAAGGTCAGGTGAGCAAGAGACAAACACAGAAAAATACAGGCTGAAAAAGAGAAAAAGAAGCGTGGATTGAATGGTTACCGAAATGCCCTCTTTGCTTTTTTCCTAAATTCGCTGAAGTGGTTAGTTTTAGTCCCAGCAGACCCTTCTGCAGGCATTATGCTGTTTATAAAAACATCAATTTACAGTAAGCAACTGGCTTCACCGGAGGGACAGTTCTGGGGAGACTGTGTCTTTTGGTCACCTTTGTCCTTCACCCTCAACAAATCTGAACGATAGTGTGGGTTTGGACCGCTTCAGGTGTGCGGCAAGACCCAATGCCTGTGCAAGTCTTGAGGGTTTCTCCTCCAGAGTTTATGAGGACATCACTTTTGTCTTCAGGGCTGGGAATCAGGCTGAATGATCTCCAAAGTCAGATTGATCATAGTTCAAGAACTTACCAAATAGGTTCAAGTGTCACAGAATCCATAACCCAAGGGAAGATGGCAAAGAATGTGCTCTGGAGAATTATAAATGTATATACAAATGTGTCTAAGTGCTGCTCCCTGTTCACTTGATTGTTGCCATGGGTGTTCCAATTTGTTCATTTACTTTCTTTTCTCATTGTTTCAGCTGTGTTTCTGTGCCTCTTTCGTCCTTTAGACAAACACCAACCTGTTCATCTCTAAAAGCCAGGGATGGGGTAAAGGACAGAGCGGGGAGGTATGGGGGTGGGAGAGAAAGAAAAGCTAAGTTAATAGTTTCATGTATTCCATGATAAGCAAAGTGGGTGGGCTTACTAGAAGCTTGAGCAAACTTTTCATTTAGTGTGTGCTTGTCTCTCCATAGGTAAAAAATCACAGCCAGATATTGTAGCTATTCTCAGTTACTCAGGGATGCTGGGGCAAAGTCCCATGAGCCCAGGAGTTTGAGATCGACCTAGGGAATTCAGTGAGACCATTTAAAAAACACAAAAAATCAAACCCAGGTTAGCTTGTACTGTACTTTGCAACATTTTATAGTTGTTATAATATAAATCTCACACACTGGAATATTTGGTCTTTTATTTGGCTCTCTCATTTTTTAAAGAAAAAATTCCAGTTACACATGAAGTTAATACAAAGTCAGTTTTCAGTGTTAATTTCATTGATAAGTTTCCAATAGGATCTACTGTCTAAAGTGTAATAAAAATACTGACTTTTAAAAAAAGTGGTTTAACTTGTGGTCCACATTTAACAGTCAAACATTCATTTTATGGAGTTATTTACCGAATTAAATTTTATTTGGTCTGTCAGCATTCGATACTGTTAAATTGTTATTGGTTAAATGCATGTTGCTAAAACATAAAACTTGTTTTCTGGCAAGGATTCCAGCCATGAATGGTTAGATTTTCTTCTATCATTATTCTTTTTTAATTTCAGGACTCCCAGAAAAGTACGAATTAATTGGAACTCTACAGGAATGATATTCCTACAGAGAGAAAGCAATGGTGTATTTTTCCAATATTTCACTATTGGCACTTTTTGCATTTCCCCTCACTTAGTGAGGAAAAAGAAAGCAGATTATTGACACTAAAACAGAGAAGCAAAAACACCCCCCTCCCCCAACAACCACAACCACCAACTCTGTCAAGTAGCTTTGTATCAGTTAATTTGCTAAGCCTACTTTATAGGGGTGAACAGACCCCTTTTAAGTTTACTTAAAGGAAGTATTTAGACCCTCAGTATTTACCTTCCATGGTTCCAAAGGCTGCAGAATACAAATAATATTTATTCTGTATTATTATACATCTGATAACTGTCAGAACGTTTGCAAGTTTTATGTCGATGACTTTCTAAAGAGGATTAAAAGTGTCAATTTCACAGTAAGTTTTTAAGTTCAAATGAAGCCAGAGAATTTAAAAAGGGCAGAGAAAAAACAACTGCACCAGGGACCCTGGATACGACTGTTGTAGCAATTGAGGGGTAACATACTGTCTTCCTTAAATATCCATTTAGTCTCTATTTTCAGTTCTCAAAATGAATCGAAGTAATGAGGGTTAGAAGGAAAAAACAACGGTCACAATTTTGATGCACAAATGTCTCCTCCACATCTGTGGGGTTGTCATTTCTACTTGTAGATACATTCTGTAAAACCTTTTGTTAGACTTGACTGTTCTCAACTCCATACACTTGGGTATCTAAGCCTTTTTGTGGATAATCTGAATGTTCTAATTTTCTCATGAATTTGTTTGATATCCTGACACTATCAATTACTTGACATCTATCCAGAGATCTGCTACTTTCTTTATTTTTAACTTAATTGGTGAGAAACAATTTTGAGAATGCAAACTCTTCTTATTCCCCTTTTATCCCCCCTGAACTTCCTGGTAATGCATGTATTCTTTTTTTACTTCTCTCTCGGTATGGTTCATCCATCACAACATTTATAAGTGTTCCTAATTTGAAACATGTGAAACTGAAATTGGGCCTTTTAACAAAAGACTGGAAAGACCCAGCATTTATCAACAGCACGGATACAAAATAGACTTCATGAAATAAAAATCTTTAGTTAGCATAAGATAGCCTTGACCTCAGTGGTCAGTGTCCAGGAGGACACACAAGGTTGAGCAGAGAGGCGAGAACATCACTACTGTTTCTTCTAACAGGACATCTCCACGTTGCAGTTGCAGGAATTTCGCGAGCTCGCGTTTCAGCTCATTAGCAATTCAACATGTCTGATTTGCCCACACCATACTTTCAACTTTACCCATTTGACCTGGAACAAAGCGAAAGCACATTTTGCCCAGTGGAAAGGCATCCTGGCAAGTTGGTTAGCAACATGCTTGTCAATCCGGGTTCGGTTAGCAAAGAATAAACACATTTCATTTAGACAATTACTCATGTATCGACTTCCTCACTGTGCAGTTTTCCATTTCATTTGCTTGAAACCGCCCCCCGCCCCGCGCTGCTATTCACCTTGTTATCGCAATTCTCGACCTAAGAAGATTTCACATTTCTCGAGAGCAGAAATTTCTGCCTTTTTTCCCAGCTGTGGCCAGCGATCAACACAGTCTAACTGCAAAGAAAAGGGACTGGGAAAAAGTTTATTTGAAGGTAGGGAAAAGCGACACAAGTCTAACATCTTCCCTGGGTAAAGTTGTGGCAGGTTACATAGCAATTAAGGAATCAGCTAAAGCATCTACAAGTGTCAATTTTACTGTAATGCCCTAGCATTTGGTCACCCGGGAAAGTCTTGGAACAGCGTAAATACAGACGGACGCCAGGGCTCCCGGGGAAATCGGGCGCTCGGCTCTGCCCGCAACTTGACGACCAAAGACGCCCAGAAGCTGCGCCTCCCGGAGCCGCTCGCCGAGGTGCACCTGGCCGGACGCCGCCGCGCGGGGCAGGCAGGCGGGATCCGGGCGAGGGCGCGGACGAGGCCACCTAAGGCCGGCCTCGAGTGCCCCGTGTCCCCGGGTGCCCAGCAGAGCCCTAGCATGTTTAGAAAGTGTATTTATGGTCGCCACGGTGCGCACCAAAAAGCCTGTTCGGCACCCCCGAAGTGCGCGAGGACTCGGAGCCTGGAAACAAGCCCCTCCCAGCGCAGCTGTCGCCGCCGCCTGCGGGCTCCTTTCACTTTCTCACGGCCAAGTCACCCAGAGGGGCGCCGCTGCCCACACCGCCGCTGCGCCCGCGGACTCCGCCCCGCGCCGCCTCGCTACCGGCCCCCCGCCCTCCCGGGCCCCGCCCACCCCAACAGTTGCCGCCTGCGATTGGCAAGCGCGGGCGGCAGCCCCAGATGGCCTCTCCCATTGGCTGGAGCCCTTTGTCAGTCCGCCTTTGGCCCGCCACCCCCTCCGCCCTCTCTGAAACGAAGCCTTCCTATTGGAAGAGTCTGAGGCCTGGGGGCGGGCGGGGAGCGCCGGTCCTGCCGCTTTCGGTCAATCGCAGACTCCCAGCGC
>RJWT010044327.1:0-11806 GCA_004365215.1 Cuniculus paca
CAAAAATCTATCAATCTATCATTCATCTAGCTAGCTACTGATCATTTATCTAATCTATTTGTGAGATGGCCATCCAAGGTTGAGAACCACTGCTATAACTGAAATTGTGTGAGTGGCTCTTTCCTGGTCCACCCACACTCTGCCATCCCTGGGCCTGAACTTGGGGCAGATGTGCTTCTTCCTCCTCACCACTTCCAGGTAACCCATTGTACTAGTCTCCTTCATTCATAAATTCTCACAGTTACAGTGCTTGCACTGTGTGACTACACATCACTCTGTCTTCGACTCACTCACTGACCTCCAAGTCACTCCCCCTTTTTCTTTCTCCTTTGAGAGTTTTAGCTTTTAGATAAAGGTTGCTTTTTTCTAACTATTCCTCACTTAAATCTTGATGATTTAGGAACCTATGTACTGTAACTGCTCATTCAATTTTGCTTCTTAGTTTCTTGACCTCCTCACCCCCAAAATTGTCAGCTTCCATTTATATAAAATAACTGGCTCTGCAGTTACATTATGTGATTTATTTTGTACCAACATCTGTCAGCTTCTACAAAAATCTCAATTTTAGATGTGTCTGCCAGTGATCACTATCTCTTGTCTTTTTACTTCAGGCCTATTTCTATCTCACAGGCTGAAATCAATTGATCACCAATTTACTTTTTCATTGCTCCTAATCATACCTCTGCATTTGATGACCCATACTGTGATAATTTTTTCTCCTTGCAGTGTTATCTGCCTGCAAAATTTCTTTTATGGTTAACTTTCATTGAAACCATCTCTCTGCCTTACACTACTTTGCTTCTATTCAGCTAAGCATGGCTGCAGAAAAACACAACCATAATGACTGTCTTCCTGTGAATTTATGACCTCTAGTCTCAAGTGAGCTCTTACTGCTGCCCGATAATCATATTATATTTCCTAATCCATTCATTCTCCCACTCGCCCTGAAAAATGTTTCCTACTTTTTCTTCTTTCTCCAAGTCTCTAGTATTTCCTTCTAACTCCTAGCTGATGACCTTGCTTATAGAGAAACAATCAGATTGAATAGGAATCCACCAAAACAGTTAGCCACCTACTTGTATGTGCTCCTCAGAAAATGAATGGCTTAGGGTGTAACTGTTCAAACAAACCCTCCATTTGGCAGGAGAATTGTTGCTTTCCTTTCTTTTTCCTGTATCATTTACCCTCCCCCCATTTATATCGACCTCTCAATATGCTTTTATTTCTCCCATGTGAAAAAATACTTTATTCAATCCAACCTCAGCTCCAGTTACCAGTAATTTTTTCCCTTTCTTTTACAGAAAACTTTTTTCAAAATTTAGTTGTCTAGTCTTTCCCAATTCGTCTCCCGTCTTCTTCCTTAAACCCTAATCAAGCTTTTGAATGCACTACTCTGATGAAATTTTCTTATCAAAAACACCATGACCTCTCTAGGGTTAAGTCCAATGGTTACCTCTTATTCATCATCTAACTTGACCATTTTTAAAATTTGATACAATACATCACTGTCTCTTCCTTGAAAGTTTCCTGATGTTTTTTCTGAGATCCGTCATTTCATTCTACAGTCTGTTTCTGCCTGTCTCTTCCTCTGCCTGTCTCTGTACATCTCTGTCTCTCTGTTTGTCTCTATCTGCCTCTCTCTCTCTCTCTCTCTCTCCTTCTCCCTCTCTCATACTTCTTGGTCTCCTCTGAGGATTCTGGTAATCTGACCACAAACCACTGGAGTTCCCTTAGGCTCAGTCTTCAATCTCTTCTTTCCTCCTTACACTCACCATTTGACAGTCTTATCTTCCTCATGATTTAGAAAAATTTTTTTTTGTTGACAACTTCCAGATGGAAATCTCTAGCCTGGACTGCATTCTTCAGTTCCAGAGCTGTCCCCTTAAATATCTAGTAGGCATCCTAATTCAGCAAGTCATACTACTCCACCTTTCTCGCCAAACCTGCTCCTCTCAGTCTGCACCATGTTAATAAATTGCAACTCCATACTTCCATTTTCTCAGTTCCAAATTTCTGGAGTTATATGAGACCCCTGTTTCTTATAATCAGCTTCCAATCTGTCACCAAGTGCTGCTGACTCTTATTTTCAAATACAACTGCAATCTAATCAATTTGCACTTTCTTCATGGGTACCTGTTCAGTCCAAGTCATCATTTTATGACTGAACAAATGAAATAACCTTTTAGTGTTCCCATTTATTTTACTGTCATCCAACAGTTTATATTCAATAAACCAGATTTCTGGAGCATAATTTTATATAGGTCACTCATCTATGTAGATCCTCCAATCAATTCTCATCTTTCACAGAGTAGAAGCTAGTGTCTTTACACTGGTCTACATAATCTAGTGTATTTAGGATTCTGTGATCACATTACCTACTGATTGCTCTGTTCTGACCATATTGACCAAACTGGCTCTTTCTCTCCTACTCCACACGTACTCTACATTCAAAGCTTTTGCACTCTTTTTTTCTACAGAACAATTTTCCACCATAAATCAATTACTGTTTTTATGTCTTCTGTTTACAGTTACATTTAAATAATCTCAGTTAAACTTCCTGGTCACTGTATTTAAAATTTCATTCCATTTCTTTAGATATCCTTTTTTGTTTGTTCGTTTTTCCGTAACACCTGTTGGTATCTGGTTTGCCATAATTTTACTCGTTTATGTTATTTGAATTATCTATCTTTTGGTATAAGGTGTGTGGTCCATTTTGGTTTGTTAGCTATTGTATTTACAAGAATGATGCATAGTATACAGTTGGCGGTCAGAAAATATTTGTTGAATGGATATTTGGATGAATGAATGAGTGTATAATGCTTCTGATTACAAATGATCAAAGTCATAGCTGAGATCAGGGTGGAGGGGGGCTCACTTTAACAGATAAAAAGAGAAAAATGTCTTTAAATGTTTTAAAAAGATTGCATTGAAATAAGAGACTCTACCTGAGAATTACGTTAGCATATTCAAGAGTCAGAATATATACACAACTTGTATAGAATTCTTTCCTATAATTATAGCTATATTTCTTATGTGAGAATCATTTATTGTTAAGGACACTTTTCTTCATAAGAGTTTAATGTAATGTTTAAGTGAAGTTCAACATATTGTCTCAGTGTAGTATATAATAGTTAAACATCAGTTTATAATGAATAGAAAATTCACAAGGCTCAATCACCAATAACAGAAATGAAATAAGATGTTTTGAACATCTTGTTTAGTGATTTCATTAATTTTATGGTGTTGTTCTTTAGTGGATTAGAATTGGATTACCTAATATTCAGGGCCAAAATGAAGTACCTTATGAGATGGGAAGACCTGTGCCCCATGACACAGATTTTTGTGCTCAGATTTCATATAGAATCCTGAAAAATTCGATTAATCCTTATAACTTCATTTTTTACTAGAATCAGTTATTAGCACTTTCTGTACTTGCGGAGTTTTTCTGCCGTATTGTTAATCAGTCGGTATTTCCTCTCCTGCCGTAACTATTGAATTACTTCAGAAGGTTGAATCTCTTTTTTTTTTCCTTTCTTTTTTCAGTGAGCATAAAGCAACCAGAGACAGCTTGAGGAATTCCAAATGTTGTCAAAAAAATTCAGACTGAATTAGCAGAGGGAGGAGAAGGGAAGTGGAAAAGAGCAGCCGCATGAGTTCATGGGCCTGGCTTTTTATCCTGCATGCTCTGGGGGCCATGGCAGTGGCCTCGCTTTCATGCCAGAAGCAGTGCAAGGCCTAATTAGAATACAGAGTACTGCGAAGTAAGGGGAAAAGGCCCCATCTGTGCAGCCACTTTAACTACAAGTGCAGAACCTGTTTTACAGCTGAGGCACAAAGACTGTATTAATACATGTGGTTAGTTCCTTCCCCATACATACTGTAGATTCATTGTGTCTGCTTCTCCTAGGTGGAGCAAACACAGACATACAGTATTTTGTTCTCTTTTTGCTGTTACACTTCCTTTCTTGCCAGATGCAGCAAACCCCTTCCTAAGCCATTCTGTCTGTACTGCTCCGCACGTTGACACCAGTCAGCTTGCAAGTGAGCAGGGCTGTCAGCGCTGGATATTTTCTCCTCCATTGTCACTGGTCTAATGACATCCTCTGGTTTATGTGCTTTTCTCCCCAACACCACTGTAAGCTAGAATAACTCACTCAGTCTGGGTGTGAGGCACCCTTCCTATAATTCATGCCAAGTGAAGGAAATCCCTAGACTTAAGGACAAATAGTGCAGCATATGTACAGAGTACGGGGCAGTCTCCATGTGTAAACTTTCCATTTAATATAATGAAACAAAGCGTCTCAATGTGCATGGTGCTTTTCTGCAGATAAAGAAGTCAGTAGGGATGGGAGGCCCTAGTACAATAGGACCATTATTCTTAAAGTCACTATAGGAATAAACAAGAGTGTTGTATATTTAGGTTGACTTAAAAGTATAGATTGTTATAGGAGCTTAACAATTGATTATTGATTATTAGTTTAGCACAAGTGTTGACTGAATCATAACACTAATAGATGTTTCTCTAGATTCTCTTGTATAGCAATAATTTATCCAGTCTTTGTATCAGGGTTTGATTAAAAGTGTTTACTCCAATACGAGCATAAAAATGCCATTTTTGGTTTTCTATTTGCAAAGGCCAGTACGTCTCAGCACCTAATAGATGTTCAAAAGTTTAATTTACCGAGACTTTATAACCTCTTTGGATTTTGTTTTGACTGCTAAAGTTAACTGAGTACCATATTCTGCTGCTCAAAGAGTAATTGCTAAGGAGAAATGATTTACAAAAAGATTTTGTTCAGTAATGCTTGTCTTTGAAACACGCACTTTGTTAAAATTTTCTTTGTTTAAAATATATTAGGCCCGAAGCCGGGCGTGGTGGCACACGCCTGTAATCCCAGCACTCGGGAGGCTGAGACAGGCGGATCGTTGTGAGTTCGAGACCAGCCTGGGCTACAAAGTGAGCTCAAGGCCAGCCTGAACTGCATAGTGAGACCCTGTCTCAAAAACAGGGCTGGGGATATAGCTCAGCGGTTTAAGCGCCTGCCCGGCAAGTGCAAGGTCGAGAGTTCAATCCCCAGTGCTGCAAAAAAAAATATATAAACAAAATAAAATAAAAATAAAATAAAATAAAATAAAATAAAATAAAATATATTAGGCCCTTAGAAACAGGTAGCAAGTATGGATGAAATATATCCACTGTATCTGTTTAGGTTGCTATCTTTTAAATTTTGTACATTGTTTTGGTTTAACTTTCAGTTATGATAATTTTGTAGATCAGATGTTTGTTAAAACTCAATTGCAGAGTATTTTAAGATTGGTACCATTCTCTTGTTACCTTTAAGGAAAGGTAGTATGTAATGTAAACACTTGGACCAAAGACCAGTAATAACATAGAATTCATAGTAGTTTTGTTTGCTCTAATGTAGAAATCACCATAGATAAATGGCATGAATACATCAAGATGAGCTAAATTAATAACAAAAAAGAAGAAAAAGTAGGATAAAACAAGAGTGTAGCAAAGTTTGTTGAGAAATTTTTATAAAATTATGAGTAGGAAGATATATGGAAAAATATGTTGTCTCTGCAATGATGCTGAACTTATTTAAAAATTGCTTTTCTTGACTTGGATGAGAAGTTTGATTGATTTGGGTCCAAAGGGAGAGTTGAGATCTTTTTGTACAATTATGGACTCTCAATCTGATCATTTAGCCTTTCAAATTCTTTGACAACAAATTATTTTTAAAGCGAATATTTTAAGAACTTAACTATGGCATGTGGAAATTATTTTGCTCTTGCTAAGAAATTACTTTGTCCTTTGCCTTTGCTAAAGGATTTCTCTCCTATTTTTGTTCTTTAGGTGTTAAAGATGTAAACACTAATTTTGAAAAGCTTGCTAAGTGATGCACAAGCATTATGTTAAGCAAGCTATTTCATTTCTGTTAATAAATTCACAATTTTATATAAACGGTCTCAGCATTTTAAGACTGATATCACCAACACAAAATGAGACAATAAACAGTCTTTCTTGATTTTAAGCTGATATCCTATGCTTTTTGAAACTGCTGCTATCTGAATTGTAGTACATATTCTTTTGTTAGGGATAGTAGTAAAGTGCTTATCTGTCATATGAAGCTCACACATCTGGATTGTTTCTTTTGTCAATAAAAATGGATGGGAGTGGATAGAAAAACAAGAGCCAATATCAACCTTTGATCTCAGTATAAGCATATTAGTACTGACTTCTCTACTTAAATGGCATAGCCAAAAACACATGGTTGAGTCAACACCATGTGCCTACCCAGCTTTGTTATCTCTTACTGTTAATGGCTGGCACCTTGACCTGCAGACATTTGCTTGGGGGACGTGTATTAGAAGAATCCTATGTTCTTGGGTCACTGTGTACTGGACAATTGCTCTGGAGAAACTACTTTCCTCAAATCTTTGTGTCTGATGAGTAAACTTTTATTATGCAAAGACCAGATTTTAAAAATTATTACTGTAGCACAGCACAGCATAATTCCTTCTAACAAAAGCTCTTTATCACATTTACATATTAATACCTTACTCTCATCATTAAATTTAATGTAGAGGACAGATAACTTGTACGAGTTTGTATCCTCCTTAATAATTAGGGTGTACTTAATGTCCAGTATATGTAGGAACATTGCCAAATAGCTGAATGTATAGTGAATTAATGGGAAAAAAGAAATTGAAGCTACCAAGCATACATGTACATAATTATGTGTGTGCATATATATGAATTATATATTTTTTAAAGTAATAGAAACAGTCTTACAATTCAAGTTGATTTGGTCATATCTTTCAAACTTTAAGAACTAGTTCATATACTTCAGCAAATTTCTACTACATAAAATACAACGTTAGGCTAGAACCACACTCAGCCCCTCATTCTTCAGCGGTCGTTAAAAATAAACTTCCCAATTCAAAAGAGTTGAGTTAGACAGTCTTAGGAGAATCTGACCCATTTATTTTTCGGATATTATGCTATTTTCTTGGCCTCTGATGTCCGGAAATGTGGGCACGCGGCTCCACTTCCTGCTCTTCAGATTCGTTTCCGGAGCAGAGAAACCCCTGGCAGGGAACCGTTCTCTTGTGTTCAGGGTGGTACTCACCAGGGCACAGCACATTTATGGCTCCTTGCCTCTGTCTGGCCTGCCGTGCCAACCTTTGTTCCACTTGCAGTCAGTGAACCCAACTCTGGAGAGGTTAGTTTCCCACCCAAACCGCCCACCCAGGCTGAGAGCTTGAATTTAGCCTTTGCTTTCCTTGTTGATTTTATCTTTTTCCATTTGCTTTCTTTCTACTCTGGTTTTCATTGAGTTGAATCCAGCATGGTTTTCCCTTAGTTAGCTGGTGTGTTGTTCTAGGCATTAATATCATTGTCAGCACAGTTGTGTGAACAAGTTTTATTGGTTATGTTGGGCTTCTTCTGCCAGTAGGGAGTCTTAAGTCTATAATAGTAATCAAATGCCTTGGAGGACCATTCATTCCAAATTTGTCACTTGCCAATTCCACTGAAAAGGATTTCAACTTGATATCTGGAGTGGTGTTTACTATTTCTGAGCAAAAATATCAGTAGAATCTCAATGAAAAGTGCAAAAGAAATTTATTCTATCATTCAGAAACAATCACAATTAAAATATTAGTATAATTTTCAGCTATTTTCCTTAGCAGTTAGGTACAGCCGTACATACAAAAACACATGCACCCATACTCTAATGGGTAAAGTTGAAATCACACAGTACATATAATTTCATATTCAGGTTTTTCAGTTTAACACCATATTACAGAAATTTCCAAAGTTTTTCGTAATTCTGAGTGTGTTTTTTAATGTCTACAGCAATTTCTTATAGGGATGAATCATCTTACATGTAAACTATTCACTTCTTGATGCACGCAGGAAATGTTTCTCAGGTTTGGCTATTTTGAAAGGAACCAGATTCATTGTCTTTATGCATCAATTTGTGCTTTACAACTATAGTCAAAACAATTTTCTGGAATTGAGTTTCCTGGGCAGAAAAACAAGTATGAAAACTTTTATATCTCTCACTGTCCCAAATTTCTTTCCCAAAGGATTTTGGCAATTTGTATTTCACAGCTTTCATAACGTTAGTACTGTATTTAACTACATCAAACATTAAAATTAGGTAACTTTGTGGATATAATTTGTATTTTTTGAATAATAGTTATCAAATGACGTCTTCATGGTTTTCTTGGTTGTTTGTAATTTTTGTGAGACTAACTCATTCAATATTTTGCATTTTTTTCATATACTATAAAACTTAACTTTCCTCTAACAAATAATGAATACATTAAATATCTGTTTCACAGTTGACAATTTTCGTTGCCACTTCCGAGTTTGTCATGTCTTCATAAACATTGTTATTACTCATGGAAGTCATTCGGGCATTTCTAGAATTTTCTGTGTATGGTTTTGCTTGCATATACAGAAACAGAGTCTGCACAGTGAGACCAGACAAGTATTCTGTTATCTTTTTCTTTGAAAATTTAAAAATACAATCATAAAAAAATTTTGAGTTCAGAGCCATTTTTAGGAATTGGTTTTTGGATTATAATTTAATTTCTACCAAAGTCTACTGAAGTTTTCTCCTTATTGGTTCAATGATGGTGATTTTTATATTTTCATAAACTGTGCATTTCATTCAAATATTAAATGCAGCATAGGACTTCATTCATTTTTAAATTCAGATTTTCTGTGTATTTAATTTGAGGTAATTTCCCTGAAAAGCTGTATGTCTGCCTGTTTCAAAATAACATTTGTTTCTTGCATCACAAAACAGGTTATTGACATGCAGTCTTGCCACAGCACAGCTAATTTTCTATACACTACTACATTTTCACTGTGTGTTGTACACTTTATCAACACAAAATGATCTTTCATTTAATAGTGTCAAAACATATTTTATCTGAAATTAGAGGTCTTTAAAAATGTTTTTGGAAATTTTTGTTCTTGTTCATTACTTTGATATTTTTGAGAAAATCTTTGTCCTTATTGCACTGTTTGAGTGACTTTGAAAAAAATTGTATCAACCCTTTCTTTCACACCAATGAATATAAAATATTATTAGCAGGAAAATTAGTACTTTTAAAATCAAGGAAAAGACAATATTATCATTACTAGATAAGGCTTTCTGAAAAGATAAGTTGGGTAATATTCGCATATTGATTTCAAAGTTACCTCTTGAAAAAGACAGAGCCTGAGGTCAGGAATAGGTTCCCAAATTAGAATTGTTCTATTTTAGCATCTGGTGGGGCTGTGGTGTAGGACAGTTGCTGGTCACCTGTGGGGATGTAGTAAGGGATACAGGGACCTGTCTGAATTTTCTGTTTCTAAAATTACTGTAGATAACTCTCAGCTCTCAGAAGCACTTCAGAGAAGAAATTTTATATGGAATGAAAAAAAGAAATAAGACCTTGATCAGTTTGTGATTAAATCAATATCATATGTATAAACATTGGGCTAAGTTCACTAGATATTTTGTGCATCTGAAATTTAGCTGTCCCCATGAGAGTTTCCATCCTCCTCATCCTAGATATTCCCTTTATCTGCTGTTGGATTTTGTGTTCTCTTTATTCTCATACCTTTCTTTTCTGTTTGCTCACTTATGGACTTTATCATATTCTATAAGATTTTATTAAAAGAATGGAGGCCTAATATTTTGAGATATTGATGGCCTGAAGATCTTTTTTATCATGACACTTAATTGATTTATTAGCTGCAAGAGGGTTCTCTTAGGTTGGGAATTATTTCCTTTCAAATTTTTGAAGGCATGACTTCATATCTTAGTTACTAGTGTTACTGTTTAGAAGAAAAAGATATTCTCATTTCCAGTTTTATATACATCTTCCCATTTTTCCTTTTATGTAAGCTTACAGAATCTTCTTTTCCTCTGTTGATATTTTTAGAAATCTCATAGTTATCTGCATTGGTATAAACTCTTTTTATAGACATCAAATAGGGACTTTAAATTCTAAGCATTTAATTCTAGAAAATATTCATAAATTATATCGTTGATGATCTATTCTATTCCAAGTTTTCTTTTTCTATAACACCATTTACTCTGACATCAGATCTCATTTATAGTTTTCTAGTGTTCTTGTCTACTAGTTATTGTTTTTTATCTTTATTTTTTCAAATCAAATCTTACATAATTTTCATACCTTACATGACATTATTAATTACTAAGAAATTTTTTGTTATCCTTTACATTGTTCTTTCTTTAAATTTTTTGGGTATACTTAAATTGTAGATTTATCATACAGGTAATTAATTATAATTTTTTTCCTTCCCTTTTCATAGATTTCT
The DNA here is from genome assembly GCA_004365215.1 of Cuniculus paca. Classification (NCBI taxonomy): domain Eukaryota; kingdom Metazoa; phylum Chordata; class Mammalia; order Rodentia; family Cuniculidae; genus Cuniculus; species Cuniculus paca. The sequence goes on from RJWT010044327.1 coordinate 10,349, forward strand.
TTTCCTCCAAATTGCTTTCTTTTTCTGTTTGTTTTGGCCTGTTACCTTCCACATGAAGGTAGCACGCCATTAATTCCTATTCCTATTAAATTCCTATTAATCCTGGCTTCCTTACTGTGTTTAGTGTGAAAGATTTGAAACTCTGACCACAAGCTCTGTACCCATGCATGGGGTCCACTAACCTTGAGAGTCATAATGAGATTATTGGACTGTGCCATTTGCTGGTGTTCTCTGATAGCCAGTCTCTTAAATCCTGTCCTCTTTGGCCTGCCAGATACCAAGAAGGGAAAAAAACCTCTACTTTGCCTGCTAAATACAGTCTTCTCATGAAAAGTTGGGAAAACAGAGAAGGAAATGTCATCATTTAATTTGCAGATATTCTCTTGATCTTCCTGTTTCTGTTTATTTGTTTTTTAATAGAATGCATGCTCTTAACTTTTGCTAATATTCCTCTGTTCAGAGACCCTCTGAAGTTTTCAGAGCGTAAATCTATTGATAGACAATTGGGTGGTGGAGCGGCAGCCGCTTTGGGTACACAGTTGTGGCATGGAGGCAACAACCTCTTCTCAAACAGAACTCATTCGACCTTCCTTTCCTCAGCGACCACCTTCTCTTCCCGAGGTAGCTGAGGGCGTCAATTCCTTCTGAGGTTCCTTCAGGGCAAATTAGGCGAAGCCTACTCCTTCATGTTCTTTCCATGCTGCAGAGTTGTGCGGCTGTTTCCTGTCCCATTTTCTCTGTCGTACAGGTTGAAGTCTTTGAAACGATCTACTACTGATGGGTGCTTCACTGGAGTTTCAGGAGAGAGCAGTATGGAATGGCCCAAAGCCATCTTTAAGTTTAGACCTGTCCCTTATTACAACATGTGAATAAATTATTTTTAAAAATGCAAATGAGATTTGTATTTTAAGAAAGAGTTTAGCGAGAAACTCCCGAGAATCAGCCGTGCTGGGACTGGGAGGAGCCAATCAGGGCTCCAACTCGCCAGCCTTTCTGATAAGCTGCGCAGACCGTGTGGGACCCAGGAAGAGAAAAAAGTCAGTGTCTCCTCTAAGCCTACCAGCATGCAGACTGAAAATCACCAAACCCTCTGACTCCATAAGCCACCAGCTGGTTTGGAGGTCAGCCTGAGCTAATAGCAATTGAGGTACAAAAAGCCCCTGAAGGATTGTATTGTTAGGTTGAATTTACAGGCATGGGGTTGACAGTCTGAGCATGTATAGGAAGGATAATGGCATGCAATATGGTAAATATGGAGTTTTTTTTTTTGTCTTGTTTTTAAAGTCTAATAATGTTTTCACTGTTTTGTTTTATTCTTGTTAATTTTTTTTCTTTACTCAATATTCTATTTTGATTGGTTTTATTCTGTTTTGTTTTGGTCTGATTTTGCTATAACTGATGGAATGGAAAACTACTGTGAAGATAACAAGATACACTATAGTAGCCATTGTTGTTTTC
>RJWT010044328.1:0-11846 GCA_004365215.1 Cuniculus paca
GCAGATGTGCAACTCCTTTCCATCTTCAGGCCTCTGTAAGATAGCATCTCCATAAGAAGCCTCTTGGACCCTGGAGGTTATTACCCAACATGCTTCTCTCTCAAAGCTGCTCACGGAAATCTCAAGTGGCCCTTTGGATTGCTTGCTCCTTGTCTTCCTCCTCATCCTCACTGGCACCATGCAGGTGGGGACCTTATCTCCTGCACCCACCCTTGTGAAAGGAAATGCCATGTTGGCACAAAAGAGGGTCCTAATTATTATTGGTTGAACTGAACTTGTTCACCAAAAAGTCACAATTTTGTGGAGGCTTCTTTACCTCAGAAAGATTTCTATGTCAGAGCTGGGCATGGTAGCACATGCCTATAATTCCAGCACTCAGGGAGGCTGAGGCAAGAGAGTCTAGAGTTCAGGCCCTGCTTGGGCAACATAGTGAGATTCTGTCTCAAAATGAAAAATAAAAAAGGGCTGGGGATGTAGCTTAGTACAAAAGCCTGGGTTCAAACCCCAGTACTGCAAAAAACAAACAAAACCGAACACACAAACAAACAAAAACGTCTATGTCAGATTGTAAAGGAATGAATAATTCAGGGGACGGAACTGCTTTAATTACATCTATTCATTTATCCTGCATGTTAAATGTAGTGATTCTTATCCCAAGGGCCACTGGGGCTCATGACACTACCTACAAACATGCCCTGTGCTGCTTGTTTGGTTCAAGCCTTTGAATTTTCTTTGGGTTGAGGGTCATTAGCGCTTACCAGAATCCCAGGGGGAACAGAAAACTCCTAAGCATGGAGACCATGCCCAACTCTAAACATGGCTCTCTCTCTCTCTCTCTCTGTCACACACACACACACACACACACACACACACACACGCACGCACACACACACACGCACGCACACACACACACGCACACACACACAGAGTCCTGAAGCTCTGAACTTCATGGAGAATTTCCTGTTGGGCGGTGCTAGGAAATCTCACAAAGCTGCAGTCAGACCAGCTTCACCAAGAGCCCAGGGAGACTGGACATCAGCTCCTGGAGTAAAATGAAAATAAGAGGCCATGCCTTGGGCACCAAGCAGGAAAACCTGGAGGAGATGGAGTGAATTCAAACCTCTCTGCCCCTCAGACATCTACCTGGGGCACATGTGAAGGTTGAAAGGAACAGAGGGCTGGGCACAGCCAGGTCCCGGTAGGATCCTGGGAGAATCTGAGCAGCAGGCTGGGGCTGGAAACAAGGATGCTTTTGAAGGGTTCCAGGTGTTTGTGCAGGCACACACATGCATGTGGGAGAGACGTGGAAAGAAGAATCTGTTGTCTAGTGTGAACATACTTAACCCATCCTCTCTTAAAACAGGGTGCAGGACAGCAAGGGCCCCAGGAGCCCAGCTCATATTCTCTGAACATCATGGCTCTTAAAGAATAAAACCAAGGAAGAGGCCCAGGGAGTGGGCTAATTACACCTACCAAGCGACAAATCACTTGGAAAACATAAATACGTTTTCAAGGACACTCCTCCACTAACGATGCTAAAGTGTTTTTCTTTCAAACCCCAGCAAGAAAATCCAAGGGATGAAACAAACTTCGCTTATTTTAGTTTCTACTCAATTACCTGTTAATGGAAAAAATCTGGCACCAGCCATAATGAGGCAGGCATGAGCTCACTGGCGTGGGGGGCGGCACTGTCAGGGAAGGCTGCAACAAGCGGGCATTTATCTGCCTCTCTATAACCCTTTTCAAGCCGCTGTCAGGAGCCCTCTCGGAGCAGGCAGGAGGAGAAACTTGGAACCTGCTGCAGGCCTCCACGGCCCTCTGGGAAAAGGAAAATTGTTGTTGGCAAGTCTGCCTGGCTCCAGAAATTGATCCAGTGCCCCCCACTTGTCCGAGCAGCAGCAGACAGAGCTAAGAATTTTGTTATAATTAAATAACAGAGTGCTGATTGGTTGCTGGAGGTGGTCTAGAAACTGGTGTTTAAAAGCAGAGAGAACAACGGTTACTATTCATAGGAAAAGCCCAGAGTCTTAAAAATCCATCTGTTTCATTCCCAAATTTAGGCCAAAAAAATGCTCACTTGCTGTCTTTAAAAATACCACCTGCTTTGCAATGTTGCATAATGCGCCATTATATAAGGTGAAGGGGGCGAAGGTAAGGGTTTGGTGGGACGAGGCAGCGGGGTGGACATGGCCCCTTCCTCCTGAGGGAAACAGACAGCACTGAGAGCGCCAGGCCATCCGCTCCAAGGCCTCACCTCACCCCCGGTGTCCGGCACCAGCTTAGGGGCACTGCGAGGCTGACTGGCAACACTCCAGCCAGCTGAAGTCAGGATCCCCAAATGCTAGGCCCTGCTGCTTCCTGACATGCATCTGTGCCCACCTGGCCTCAGGGTCACCCATCAGAGCCAGGGCTGCACTGGTTTGTGATCCAATCCATAGTCCAGTCTGCCTCAGCTGAGCGGCAGGGTGAGGCCCAGCCCTAGGGTACAGCACCCTAGCCCTAGGGTACAACAAGCAAGAGACAGAAGGGACCCAATGAAATAGCCCTGTTTCTCTCAGGCGGACAAATATCCCAGTCTAGGCCAGCCCTGACAGCATCTCCCAAGGCTCAGAGAAAGTGCAGGACTCATTTCTTCCTAAGGTTCATATCTACAGGATGGGGGACAAAAACTGGCTCCATGGTTGTGTGCCTAATTTTAATCCCAGAACTGCCACTTTTTGGCTGACTGATCCTGAAAACTTAGCTCTTTTCCGGGACTGTGAAAATGACAAGATTAACATCATAGTACCTTAGCGAAGACTACAGGGAATAACATGTGCTGTTCCAAATGCCTGGGAGGTCAGCATGGTGCCTGCTACTTTGGAGGCACCATTAACAGGTGGCTGCTGGGCTCCTAGGAGTTTCTTCTCCAGTTCGCCATTGCACTGGAGTCCTTATACCTGGCTAATCACTCAAGATTGGGAACAAGTCTTGGCCCTGGCAGCAGGACTGAAATTCCCCACTTGGAAGCAAGAAGTAGAGAACTGAAGACAATGAATGGGTAGTTCCTAGAAAGATCATTTCTCTAGATTGCAAGGAGCCCCTGCATATAGTCTCGACCTTGCAGCGACCTGCTGTGTGGCTTCAGGCAAGCCCCCTCTCTGGGCTACAGTTTCTGGTGGCCCATCTTTCTGACTCTTGGAGACTAGACAGTCTGACTCTTATAAAGCTTTCCTAGCACAAAGGACAGAATTTAGATGAATCCATTCATTCCTTCTGGAGTTCTGAGACCCCAGCCATAGAGGACTAAGCAAGAAGCCCCAAGAACTGTGTGAGTTCCCTCCATGTGGGCACCGAGGGACAGCCCTAATGTCACCAACATGCACATGCCCAGGACTTCCCATTCCTGACCTCCTCTACTCTCACACCCTATAAAGCAAATATACACACCAAAATGATTTCTAGCAGTTTCTGAAAGTTATTAACAGAAACTGAATTCATTTAACAGTTGTTTATTCTCAAAAGGCCATTCCAAAAGCCCCACTGCATCTACAATTTTTGCAGTGAATTTCCTGCTATACTTGGTCTCATAAAGCCAAAGAGGAATGTGGGTGAGAGGGTGGGCAGCATATAGCTTGTTTTGTTTTGAGTAGTAACCAGCACTACCCTTATGATCCAAGGGAAGCTAGCATTGCATAGCCTGAATTCTTTGTCATTCCAAAAATCAAGTGACTAGGGGCATTAACCATTGCTTGGAAAGGCTCCTGTTGTGACTTGTCCACTCCCTCTTCAGATCCCACCTCCTGGCTGTGTGACAGTTTTAGCCACAGTGTTTCACTCCTTGCTCCAAACAACACACACAGCCTGGAGGCCTCTTGTTCCCCTCACCCATCAAGTGTCACCGTCAGCATTTTGGTAGAATTCCGCATATATAATCTCCAAGGAAAACCTAGCAGACTCTGTGGGTACCGATGAGAACTTCTCATCTGTTGTATGACAACTACAATTTATTTACCTACTTCACTATGGATGCACAGTTAGCTTGTGCCTACCTTTTGACCGTTATGAAAGAAGCTACAGCCACCATCTAATAAACAGGTCACTTGGCTATCCTTCTGTGAATTATGTAGTACTATGTTTTGGTTTGGTTTTGCTTTTTGCTCATTTTTAATTGATTATGCTATCTTCTTTTGATTGTTAGGAATTCTGCTCACTTCTGCATATTAGCCCTTCATTGGATAAATGTGTTACAAACATTACCTTCTAGATGGTGGCTTGTCCTTTCACTCTTGCTTATTGTTTTTGTGTATGTGTTTGCTTTGTATTGAGATAGGGTCTTGCTATTTAGTTTAGGCTGGGCTTGAACTCACTGCATAGACCAGGCTGGCCTTGAACTTGCAGCAAACCTACTAGCTCGGCCTCCCCAGTGCTAGGATTACAGGCGTGTGCACCACACCTGGTACTTCTTTTCACTCTTTAAAAGACTTTGCGATAAATACTTTTCAGCAAACTAAGAGTAGAAAGGAATTTTCTTAACTTGATGACATGTATCTATGAAAACATACAGCTAACATTATACTTTGGTGAAATAATGATTATTTTTCTTAGGTTCAGAAAAAAGATAAGGAAGTCAAAACCTCCACTCCTGTTCAACATTCTCACGGAGGTTCTTGTCAGCAGAGTCTTCAAATCTTTAAATCTGTTTACTTGTGTGTAAAAGGGGGACCATAATTATACTTATCTTGCAGAATTGTTGTAAAGATAAATAATATGTGAAAAATGATTCATGCAGTGTGTGGTAGATTGTATTTTTTGTGCCCAATTATTCCTCCCTGTGATGCCCTTTACCACTTAGCCTTACTGGTCCTTCGACCATGGAGAGAATACTTTCCCAAGCCTTTGATCTGTGTCTTCCCTCTAGGTTTGGGCTAACAGAAAGTTCCTGGGACTGACAATGTGTCAGTTTCAACACTTCACAGTTGTAACTTTAGAAAATTCCCCGGGGTGGTCACTATTCTCACACACAGGGACTCACTGACCATGTCCACACCCAAGTTATCCTGCAGTCAAGCTTAGCCAATCACATTAAAGTTACAGCCAATTCACAGACCTAACAGCAAGCAAAGTAATGCCTGCTCTTATAAACCTCTGAAAACCTCCTAAAGGACAGAGTGTTATGCAGCATTCTTGTGGAACTAGCTGACAAATACACCTTGCAAATACTAAGTCCTTAATAAATAGTAATTGTTTAACTCAAGCCTCAGTAAACTGGAAATAATACTATAACAGAGATCGGTTAAAAGGATTAAGATAGCTAATACGCATGTAAAGGATTCCAAAGATGTACTCCAAGAAATATTCATTCAGAAGGAAGTTAATAGGCATTGTCCTCTAAAAAATATCTTCTATGGTCAGTTTTGGGAGATGTAAGTAAAGGGAGGAGGAGTCACTATGGCAGCCTTTCTGAGCCCTTACAAATTGATGAGCAGTTCGAAATGCAAAGTGGAACTACAAGTTGAAATGATATCCACAGATCTAAGATCCATAAAACTAAGGCTCCATGGAGCCCATTTGTGGAAATGCTGTTGTAATACACTCAGTAAAATGTTCATCAGTAAATGTTATTCTACTAACACTCTATATTCCATGACTACTACATTTCAATATATTAATATTATTGTATTCAATGTATTATAATGGTTAATATTGTTCTTATTTGGTGTTTAATCTTTTTTATCTACCATAGTAAGAAAGATTTTACATAATGCATTATACACATCCTATTTTCTATTTCATCCTATTTTTTAAATGCCAGCCTTGAATCAGAACCTCCTGACCTATCTGTGGGTTACAACCCATCATCTCAAAAACATTATTGCGATGGTTGATTGATTGTGTCAACTTGAGTAAGAGAAGTTTAAAACTAAATTAGCTTAGCAATTCTACACCCTAGGGTGTTTCCACCCACCCTAGAGCAACTAGTGGCTTGGATAGTATAAAGGGGAAATGAAAAAGGACGAATCAGCCTCTGTTTCAGTTTTCAACTTCACCTTGGACACAGACTTTGGCTTCAGGCACAGATCCCTCAGCCTTTTGGAGTAGACTCTTCAGCCTTCCCTTGAAGACCCAGTGGCCTCCTGGTATGGACTCCCGCGGGATACTGCAGTGAGCTCCAGACCTTCAACTGAATCCTTTGGTCTCCAGTGTGCAGACACCCTCTGCACACTTCCTCATCTGACTCTGTGAGCGGCCATTGTGAGCCAATCTTGTAAATTCTTATGTATTTGTATATCTTGAGTTTTATCTGTTTCTGTAGTAAACACTGACACAACCATATAATGTGTAAGTACAATACCATAATACATACTGAAATACTTTGAATGTTCTTCCAAGTCGAGGATCCTCTAACTTGTAGTGCTGAGTCCAAAATGATTTAATCCATACAACTATCAGCTATCTTTCCTAATGATTATATACCCCAAAACCAGAATGAGAAAGCAAAAACAAAAACTCCTGCACAGAGAAGGCAGGAGACATACCTGGTTGTCTTGCAGCACAAGCTTCTACCTGGCCCCCAGACCCCTTGGTGAGCCCTGCCCTCCACCTGTCCCTGACTACCCAGGCGGCCTGTGGCTTTAGCATGAGCGACATAACATAGTCCATCTCTGCAGACTCCTGCAGATCTTAGGTTGGGTTTCCCAGATATTGTATCTGTGTGGGGAAGCCACTTACTCTCTCTGAGCCTTACGCTCTGTCCCTGTAAAATAAAAATAAAAGCAATGTCTGTCTGCCAAAAAGATTGAATGAGAAATGCAGGCAGAGTTCTTAGCATAGCCTCTTTCATTATCCTTACACAAAACTCTTTCAAAACTGCATCCTGTAAGACAGCTCAGGATTGAGCTCAGAGAAAGGAATGAGAACCAAGCTGGCTTCCTTCACACACATTCCGGTGCCTACAAGCACACCTGGTACAGGTAAACGCCCAAGACTGTCACTGAGTGGATGGATGCATGAAGGCATGGATGTGCTTATCCACAGGCGCCCCTGCTTCACAGCAGAGCTGACAGCACTGCCTGTCAGTCCCACACCGGAAGTCACAACAGGCCCCGCCACTGCCCCAGGTCTGGGGATGAACCAGACCTTGATGGGAGAAGCAGCGGCCAACCTCAGATGGGAATCCTTTAGGAAGTCAAACCTGTGGCCCTGTTCATTAGACATCCTAGCTCGGGTCTGTGCCACCTTCCTCAGGCACCATACCCAAGAGATTTTTAGACTACTCCTTAGTCTCTTCTCAAAGGGTTTTAATTAAAAACTCATTTCTATGCCACAAAAAGCACCCCAGCCAGTGCTATGGCTCCCCAAAGAGTGGAGGTCATTTTCAGAGGGCCGCTAAGTTTCAGGTGAAATGAATAGCCTGGCTGAGTTACTATGTCCCTGGGCCATGGGCACGTGTCTTCCACATCTAGAGTTCTGAGGTTCTCTAACTCTGGCATGAAGTGCTGAGCTCATAGAATCTAATAGAGAAATAAGACATATAGATGACAGGCTGTCAGCTTTTGTGACCATAATAAACACTGTGACTTATCATTGTAGGCACGCTGCACTTTAGATCTCATAGGAATCCGTCCAAATGAGTACAACTATCGCCAGTTGTTAGCTCAAGAAGCAGGGCTTCTGGATAAAGGAATAACCCAAGGCTACCGGGGAGTCAGGTGCAGGACCCTCAGCCTCACTCCACTGCCCCCAGCTGCTTCCTCTGCTGATGTCCTGGATCTGGATGAAAGGCCCTTCTGACCCATCAGACTAAACATGAACCTTCAGCAATGTATCTGGAATAGAAAACCACACTATAATAATCACTTTTGCACTACCCAAGACCACCACCGACCGGGGGACAACTGCCCATCCTGGAGGGTTCTATGCTAACTCTGCTACTGTGCCTGGAGCAGCAAACTGAGCTGAATGGTGGTCCCCCAAAACACACATCCAGATTCTAATCCTAGAAGTTATATTACTAAGCTGTATTACTTTATCTGTGAAAGATGTGATTAAGGATCTGAAGAGAAAGGGGGACTAGCCAGGTGGGCCTGAAGTACAATCACGTGTATCCTTTAGAGTGATGTGGCTACAATCCAAGAAATGCTGAGGGCTGTAGGCAGCAGGCAGAAGTTGAGAGGCTGGAATGGAAGAGCATCCAATGCCACCTTTGGAGGGAGCATAGCCCTGCCACATCCTTGATTTTAGACTTCTGGTCTGCAGAGCAGTGAGAGACTAAGTTCTCTTGTTTCAAACCACTAAGTTTGTGTGATTTGCTACAGCAGCCATGGGAAACATACACCCAAGTGTCCAAATGTATTTGGCTAGATCCCATCAGCCAGGAATCATGTGGCTAAGAGAATTATAGGGTCCTAGTTGTTGTCTCAAGGTCTCTTAGTAACAAAAATCCACAGATCCCCTCCTAGGCAAAATTGGAAGATGCTCAGTCTGAAAATAAACGCTTGGAGTAAGAAGACATCAAACAGATGTACAAAGGAAGTGGCGAAGGACAGGACGTGGTCCAGCACTTGGGAGACTAGAACCTGGTCTGCTGAGAAAAGACAAACCCTGAGACAAGGAAATTCCTTATTCGGGTGGAAAGAAGATCCATGAAGTATGGCTCCAACTGTGTAGGGCAGGTAAATATGTGGGTAGGGATACTGTTTTAAATTCTGGGAAGAGCTCTGCCCTGGGGCTGGCTGATGACCCAGGGACTGCCCTCTGCCCTTTTTCTGGCCTTTGTAACAAGGCCACTGAGTTACATTCCAGCACAGCTAAAGGGTGAAGAAGGGCAAGTTGTGACAACACTAAATTGGGAAGCACGATGAAAAGTTTCCATGCTTCTGCTTCTCACATGACACACATATCTATTTGGCCAATGTCGTTCCCTCTCCTTCAACGAGTACCTGTGGAGCATCCACGAAGTGGTCAACACAGAACCTACAGTAGTAGACATGAAGCCACATTCCTGGCCTTTCAGAGGCTCTCTAGAGAAAAGTCTGTCAAGTGGAGTGACTTCACTCCCCTGGGTGACATTTGGGGATATGTGATGACATCTCTGATTACCATGATTGTTTGGGAAATGGTGGCACTGGCATCTAGTGGGCAGAGGCCAGGAGGTTGATAAATGTGCTGCAATACAGAGGAGAGGCCCCACACTAAGAATTACCATCCTCAAATGGCAATGGTGCTGAGACAGAGAAATGCTGTGTGTCCTCAAGGGGCCTAAGCAGGCAACACCCATTGCAAAATGGTGAAGAGGGAGCTAAAGGAGAGGGAAAGACTGGGGTGAAGGAAAATATAGAGATGAGACACTAATTACCTTCACAGGGTTGGACCGGGAGGAAGTAATAGCCACATTGAGAGAGAAACATGGGGACAGGAGTACCAGGCAGAAAGAGTAACAATGCTTTTAGGTAGCCAAATTCCCTGGAATTGAGGGCAAAGTGAGTGTGCAGGTGAGGCTGAGAAGCAGGGGGAAGAAACAAGGTTGCCCTTTGAAGGGACTGTCCCATTACTTCTGTTGGTGCACAAGAACCATTTCTACTCTAAGATGTGGTTTTACTTAGTGTTGAGAGTGTGGCTTGGAATCTGGTCCCCATTTAAGACCCAACTCTACCACCTACTAACTGTGTGGCCTCGGGACAAGACTTTTACACACTGAGCTCCTAAATCCATTTTTAGAGCATAAGGCAGCGAGTGGAGAGGAGTACCTTTCTCGGCCAGTAGTGTTAGAATTCAATGAGAAAATGCATAGACAGCTTGGCACAATGCCACCAATAAGTGTTCTTGTTTTTATTTTCAAAGGTCACTCTGGACCCAGTGTGCAGAATAAAATGGGGAAGGACAACCAGAAACACTCCATGCTGGGAACACAAAATAAAGTGAATGCAAAACACAAAAATCTCACAGAACAAAAACTAGCTCTAGCAAAGCAGTTTTCAGGGAGCTTTAAAGTCCTTGCTGCGACACTGTGGTCACCTTAAGTAACAACGGCACCAGGAATGGAAATCAGCATCCTTTGAAGGTACCAATGTCCTACATACACGGAATAACATATCATCCATCCACCTCGTCGGCGAGAGAAGTAACTGGGTGGAAACCACAGGAAGATCTTTACTGCAGTCCCCTTGCTGATGGTGACCTCACACTCTTGCCAGGGTACAGCCAAGAACTGTACAGGTCCCACAGACAGTACGGCTCCTTCACACACTGCTAAGTGAATCACATCAATCCAATTTTGTAACAAGGTATTTGTTCAATAATTACTCACTGCTAGAAAAAGGGTTTCAACCTGACACCCTTCCATCTCTCCCTGCAGGCAGCTCCGAGAAGTCAGGATACTTCCACATTCATCATCCATAAGCAGTAACCATGTGGTTTCCTAAGTCCACCCCCTGAGCTAAATCTTATTCACCAGAATTAAATCCTTTCTGCTCAATACTGTGGGAGGGATAAATAGGATATAGCAGAACAACTGCTGTGACAGCCCAACAAGTGACATTTGCTCTGTAATTGTGCTTTGCTTTCAGAACTGAACTACTTACTGATAGTGACAGAGATGAGTATGAGGAAAGACACCCCAGGGACCTCCTGATACACAGGTAATCTGCAGGTGACACATGACACAAACCAGGTACCCAAGCCACACCAGCTGGTCATCAGGGGAGGAGACGGGAGTCACCCCCTCAGGAAAAGATGGGGAGAGGAGTCATCCTCTCACCACCCACCACCCACACACTAGCTACATAGTCCCAGTCTCGGCATGGAAACACACTGCTTCTGGTAAGGGCAGGTCCCGTTTCCAAAGTGGAGAAAAGTCCAACTCACAGAATCAAGTGACCAGCCTTTATCTGCACATACTAAGTTGCTTTTATTAATCCAGAACGGCATGCTACAGATACTGTACAGCATGAACATTTATTCATTACAAAAATGGCTTTCAAACCATTAAAAATGAACTTGGAATAAGAGCATAAAACGGAACAGTAACATCACAACTGTTAGGAAACATTCAAAGTATTCACAAAAAATGTTATAGTTAGCATTTTAATAAACCAGAGAAAAATCAGAGACAGTTTTACAATCGCTTCATGTCAACTACAATGGCACTGAATGAACAGGTTTCAGCTTTATACAGCATTTTGCAACATCAACATGCCTAGGTTTTTTTTTTTATTTTTAAAGTTCGCTACCTACTTGTATGTAATATGTGTACATAAAAGTGGCAGCTGGTTTTTCGTTTAAGAGTAATCTAATATACAGAATTTTGGCCCTTAAGGGTTTATACCTCTTCATTTAAAATGCTTTCTGGACAATCTGCTACCAAACACATTTTGTTATAGGTGACATTAAAACTACATACAAATCTACCTATGTAACATCACAGCAAAACATGATGAACAAAAAGTACAGCATCAAAAAGAGGGAGAAAGCTAAAGTCACTGAGAGTTTTGGCACATAAAGTTTTGCACACGGTCAGTCCATGTTCCTAAGGGCGCAGGGCATCTGACTAGGAGTTCAAAAGGGAAACGAGGGCAGTTCCCATGGGTGCTCAGACAGCATCGCTAACATTCCCTCACTAACGTTCAAGTCTTGTTTTACGTAATGGCTTTTAAAGCAACTTGTGTTAATGCTACTGATCCTTAATGCGACTATGAATGTCCATTTGGTGGCATCCGGGTTTCATACAGAAAAACAAACAAACAAAAAAGAGGTCCAAAAGGGAAACAAAAAAATATATACACATTTTTATATATAAACTTAAAAACCTTGTACAAATGAGTTGTTATATATAAGATGCTTATGCTAAGGGGAGAAAAAAAAAACTT
>RJWT010044329.1:0-11802 GCA_004365215.1 Cuniculus paca
GATTTTGACTCTCAGGCTCTTCCCTCTGTTACATACTGGCCCCAGACAATCAGTTCTCCACACCGTCAGAGTCTTGAAAGAGCATTTGTACTCTGTTAAGTTATTTTAGATTCCTAAATGCTGGGAATTTCTGAAGATTCTGGATAAATTGCATGTTTCATTTCAACCTGGGTCCTAAAAGAAATTGATGAGAAAAATACTTTCACTAATAATGCTTCAAACTCTTCTTTTTCTTACTGAAAAATGCAGCATTAGGGTTTGTAGATTGATATGAGAGCCTAATGGACCTTGTGTTCATCTGGTTTCCATTGCTACAGCTAAATACCTGAAATTAGGCAGTGTATAAGATGAAAAGTTCAATCAGCAGAGTGGCCAATTTTAGGTGAATTCAATATTTATCAAATACCACTATACTCACCTGTATTCAATTCTTCCCTGCTGGGTTACACCCACTTTTTATGGTCTCTTGGAGAGAGCAGACAGTGACCTACTTCCTGTCTCCAAGAGAGGGTTTCCTCCTCACTTCCTTTTTTTTTTTTTGGTACCAGGGATTGAACTCACAACCCCGCACTTGCCAGGCAGGTGCTTATGCCACTGAGCTAAATCCCAGGCCCTTCTTCCTTACTTCTGTGGATGTTCATTACCTGTCCTGTATCAGAAAGCTTTTTATATTGTACCCAATCTAAAGGAGCTCCCTTCATCCCCATAGCTTCATTTGTTCCATACTCTTACTTATTTTCTGCATAACACTTATCATTAGACCACATTATGATGAATTGTCTCCTGCATGTTGCTTCTTATAAAATGATAAGTTTTATGAGGACAGAAGCTTTCTTTCACTCACTGCTCTATTCCAAGGATCTGACTCATCATAGCTACTCAAAGAATATTTGGTGAATAAATGAAAGGGTAAAGATACAAAAGGAGCCATAGAACTATTATTCATGGTGAACCTTAATATTAAAGTTTGTGCTCTCATTGTTCGATTATTTGATTTTTTTTTTTTTTTGCAGCACCAGGGATTGAACTCATGACCTCACGTTTGCCAGGCAGGTGCTTAGGTCACAGCCAAATCCCCAGCCCTCCTTAATATTAAAGTAAAATTGGAATCCACTGAGAAAAAAAAGTGTGAGGAACACTTTTTCCTAGCTTTTGTCTCAGATATAGGGAATAGTTTTGATGATCATACAAGGTTTGGTCACATCTTACTATTTTAGAAAGCAGCTATTACTTCCAACATGGTTAAGAACCATCTCTGCAAAGATGCAAAAGTTCAGTAACCTTAAGATGAATACATTTTTTTAACTAGGTTCAGGGGCAAGTATACTCTAGTGTCTTCACCCGACACTATAAAATAATGATAATTGATAATTACTTCGTTGTTGTTGGTGGTGAAGATTAAAATAAGCGATGTATCCAAGCACACAGTACAATGCTTGGTACATTGTTCTGCATTCAACAAAGGTTAGGTGATGTGATTAATATTATCTTTAAATCTCCTCAGTGTTGGAGTTACCATAGAAGACTACAAAGAAGTTGAGGATTTTACAATTTGTTGAAAAAAACTTTTCTCATCCATTCTAAAATATATTTTTTCTCTTTATGTTTATCATTTCTGAAATTAGAATGCATTTTACCCTTTGTAATAGCTATGCTATAGTCATGACTTCCATCTCACTGGTTCTATATACACATCAAAATGATCAGGAGGAGCAATGGTAGCTTGGAAGCTAGTCCAGACACCAACATGAAGCATATTTGAAGAAATGCTGTAATTCTAGCACAGTAGGCATAGAGAATGATACTGTTCAGGAAGAAAAAAAAAATCAATGACTTGGGTCCAAATATAATTTTTAAAAATTGGTTACAGTGAAGAAATTTTCAAAGAAGTTTAAGCAGTGTATCCCACATCTACATGGGTGATTTTATATCCACATGGGTGATATTGTGTGATAGTCTAAATTGCATAAGTATGAAAGTGATTTTCAATAAGGATAAGGTAATAATTCTAACTCACATGTGTAAATACCGTATTGTCTCCCTAGTGTAAGAAACTAGAAGACTAAATACTATCCAAAATCTACAATAATTATTGTATAAGGGTAAGAAGCTGCTCAAGGAGGAAAAGTAACTGGGATAGGGGAAAGGAAGAAAGAAGGAAGGGAAAAGGAAAAAGACATAAATTTGTGTGTGTATATATATATATATATATATATATATATATATGATAGTGAAAATGACTATACTACTAATTGTGTTAGTTCTTGGAAAAGAACAGTTAATACTCATATGATTAGACCAAATTTACATGTCTATATCTGGTAATCCGAGCAACCCTTTTGAAGATAACAATATGCAATATTACAACCATTCTTAGATTCCTATCATCTTGTTTTGTAAACCTCTACTGTTATTGTTGTGGGTTTGTTGTTGTTGTTTGTTTGTCTCTTTTGCTGTTTGTTTTTATTTTCTGTGCCTTTTTTCTCTTAAATAAAAACAATTTAAAAAGTAAGGATAAGATAAATTTCAAGTGGTAAGGAAATATTTTGGTATAGTTTAATTCCTTTTCCTTATTAGACACATAAATTAATGGCACAATTTACAGTTGATGACATTTAAGATGCAGTAGCATATATTATGTAAGTAGTTATGGAAAACTATAGGGAGTAAATCAGGAAAGACACCACCTTATTATTCCTAAAATGTTAGAGTCAATTTACTCTTTGAAGTCTGATTCCTGTGATATAGTGGATGAAATATGACCAAGGATTGTTTCAACCAATACACTGAACTCTGTGCTATTCCAGAACCTCTAGCCTCAAACTTTCAAGAAGGGTGAGTTCTGGTGCTAATAACAAGTACATGCTTTTGAACGAATTGGCAAGCTAAGAGAATAAAAGCTTAAATAAAAATAATATAAACCTTAGTTTCTCTTTATAATCTGGATTCTTTATAAACCATGGTTCCCAATAGTCAGTATGCCCTTCCCACCTTTTATTTTTATTTTTAAGATTCCAATATTTAGCCTCTCTCAACCTATATAGTTCTCTTCCTGGTCTTTTCAGTTATATGTTTTCTTTCAGATCATCCTTTAATTTACTCTGTAAACCTGGTATATGTCTACGAATTAAATGGAGGATACTATGATTTAAATGGGTTCCCCAAAAGTTTCTGTATTGGAATTTTGATGACTCACTGAGCTCCTGTTAAGAGTAGGGCTCAGTTGAAAGTGTCTGGGCTATGGTGGGTCAAGCCCTCATTAAAGGATTAATATCTTTCTCCTGGAAAGGCAAGCTGGGGAGCTCTGTCTCCTTTTCCTTCCTTCACAGAAACCAATTTACCCTTATGTTTCATGGTATGAGTTAAAACAGCATGAGGTCCTCATCATACATGACTACCTTACCTCAGACTGGGCAGACTCCAGAACCATGAGCCAGAATAACTGTCTTTCCTTTAGGAATTATTGGGGATTTTGAGATAGCATCAGAAGATGGACTGAGAGCAGTTATTAAAGACTATGGTGGGAAATAAGTATAAATGGGAGCTATGCCAAGAAAATAAGACCATGTTTGCCCATAGTGCTTGATCTACTCTGGATAATTTCTTCAGTCAGTTGGACAAATACATTCCATTCCTTGTTCTCTTTTCTAATTCTATTCTTCCTCCTTTACCCAATAGGGGTCAATTTCCCGCTCCATATTTTGCATATTCAAAGGACCACAGTTTGATCCCAGGGTAGGACTTACCAGACTGGAGCTCCAGCCATAAAATGTCTAAGCTCACAGTCAGTTTTTTTGAAATATCATTTCTTCTTCAATAAAATGTTTTAAAATCATTTTATTTTACTGTGCTTTATCTCTACAACTAGATGGCAAAGATTTGAGGTAAAATGTTTTTAAAGAATTTCTCACATTTAGCCTAATGGTCAATATAAAATTTGCAACTTTTTGAAATTAAGTATAAATTCATGTACAATGACAGCAATATCTACAGTTCATCTGGATAAAGGACAGTATTAAATCTAAGAAAATGTAGTGACATAACTCCTGTAATATCCTTTGGGTATATGATCATATCCCATTTGCAAAATTCCTTCACATTTCTTATTCTGTTTCAGTTTCTCAGTAAGGTAAGTACTCTCACTCCATTTGACAGTAACAGTAACTGAGGTTACAGAAGTTAACTAGTATAATGAGACACTACACAATAATAAAGATCAGAAAAAATTAAAAGTATAAATAGTATTCCTTAATGCTTTGGATGCTTCTGTTTTCTAATGCTTTGAAATGTAGAATCATAATAGACACAATGCAAAGTTATTTTAAAGAAAAATATCAACTGCTATAAAAATAGGACTTAAAGTTCAGTTGAGGTTTTTATGTAATCCTGTAGCCTTTCAAACTTTTCTCCAGAGAAACTCAGCTATATGTTTTATTTATTTATATTTTATTTTACAATACCGGGAAATGAGCCCAGGACCTTGTGCTTTCCAAGCTTCTCAGTTATATAAAGATTCTACTATAAAATAAAGTGTGAGCAAACTTTGTTTATCAAACATCTGCTAATTCACTGTTAAAAAGTTTTTTGCTTTTCAAACAATATATTATTAGAAAATAAAAATAATTTTTATGTAGTAGTAAGGCCTAGAAACCCTCAAGACTGATGTTTTTAATCATAATTTCAGCTTGGAAATATCATTGATATACAGAAATAATGTGGAATGTTGAGTGGTGAATATGACCTTATCACTTGTCATGAGGCACTTGCTTTTGCAGTTTGGAAAAATGGACACAAAATATAAAAAGAAAAACAGAAAAATATGAATATAAATAAGTGAGGAGAAAAGAGTTTTACAAAAGAGCCAAAGGATGACACCCTGGGCCCCTAAGTTAATGAGCTGTCAACATCAACTATATGGAGTGAGTCTGAGACTTTAACACTGGTATCTGGGGCCCCAGAAGGAACTCAGACAGAAGTAGCAGGATCCTGAGCACAGCAAACTTACTGTAGAGTCTGAAGGTACTAAGGTCTTCCCATCATTGTTCTTGCTTTGTGCAGGAGGTTTCTTCCCCAGCTCACTCTTCACCATGCCTTGGCAAAGGTCATTATTAGCTTACTTTCCTGAGTGCAGGAACTGTCAGAAATTAGGATGTTTTCCCAAATGAAAACCAAAGGCCATCCAGCTGGAATGAAGATGATCCTTGTATCAGCTCCAACCTATGTCTGACCAAGCTTAAATTTCCTGGGAATATGTCCTTTCTCTTTCCAAGGATACTCCTGTAGATTATTGTCTCTTTATTTCACGATGTTTTACCAGCAAGCACAATTTCTTTTTTTGTTTGTTTGTTTGTTTGTTTTTGCGGTACCAGGGATTGAACTCATGACCCTGTGCTTGCCAGGCAGGCACTTAGACAGCTGAGCTAAATCCCCAGCCCTACACAATTTCTTATTGTTAGTAAATTTAAAGGCACTCATCACTTTAATATCCTTATCTGATCTAATCAAGTGAGAACTTCTTCCAATTTCTGTTTTGAAGGAAAAGCAACAAGTGCCAGTTCCAAAAACTGATTTCCTTGCCCTAACTCCTGAGCACTTGGTGGTCTGTGTTGACCTATGGTCTTCTGACATCACCATCAGATGTACTTGATACTATGCCTATGAATATTGGGATTACTCCAATGTAACTGTGAAGCCCTCAGACTGAGATCACAGTACCTACCCTAAAGTGAACTGTGATTCACTATCAATTACTTGAGGATAATCAAATTCTTAGAAAAATAAAAACATTCAGAAGACATATTCTAGTGATAAGGGAAATGAGATTTGCCTCTTTCCAATATATTTCAATCCTTTGTGTCTAGATTTAGTAAAGAGTGTATTCTAAAGGTATGTTCCTAGATAAAGATGCACCAATGCTGTCCATCCTCTGGTGACAGGCTGCAATCAAAGAATTAAAAAGTATCAAATGGTCACTTTCTTTTGGAAAAGTACTAAACATATTGTGTGCTGTTTATTTCTTTTTTGTATCGAAGTGTGTGTAAAATTTTGTCTCTGTGCCCAGGTTCTGCTTCAATTAAGCTTGAAACAAAGTATAATAATGAGCCTTTATCTGCCTCCTACTCTTAAATACCAGAGATAAAACAGCAGTGACCAGAGTAATTAGTAAAAAGTCACCAGAGACGGTGTGAGATGATTAAGCACCTCACTCCTGGTGTAGAAATTTCTTCTAGTGCTAATCTTGAGAGTCTGACTTTTCTCTTCATTATAATAGATGCAGTTTTCTGCCACTTTATCTTGAACTTGATTAACGTACTAGATAAGAAAAGTAATTTGAAGAACTGGAGTTTATTGACGGCTCTTTATTTTCTTATTGAAGATCCACCAATCTTTATGGAGCCATAAAGACTGATAAAAAAAATTAAGGAGTATGTACCTCTTAATTATAGCAATGCAAATAAAAGCAAGGATTTGTATTCACTAATATATTTTGTATACACAGAAGAGTTTTACATAAGTGAAACTATCATATGAATATTATTTTGCTTTTGTCATTTGATACTAAATTATGAATTTCCACTTTGGTATATTGTTTCTATAATTCTCTTAATTTCCATTGACATTAAATAACTCTATGTGTATGAGAATGTTGCACTGTTTTGACACATGAATATAATGTGCAATAACTACATCAAGGTAATAATCATTTTGATCAACATAAAAATTTATCTTTGTGTGTGTGTGTGTGTGTGTTGAGAATATTCAAAATTCTCTTTTCAAGGTATTTTGAAATGTACAACAAATTATTACCTATGATCACCCCACTGTGATACAGAACACTAGAATTTATTCCTCTTGTCTAACTTTATAAATCTCCCCAAATTAAAATAAACAAAGATATTAACATGATGTTTGCTTGAATCACATTTCTTTTGTTCATGCATACATTGTGAAAACAGGATCTGAAAACAGAATCGAAATAGTATCTAAAGACTTTTTCCAGAATGACCTTGAATTTATTCAAGAGGAAAGTGATGTTCAGAAAATCAGAACAGTGACAAAAATCACATAGCACTCTATTTCTCAAGAGAACACAGGGTGCCAACTCTGTCTACAAACTTATTGGAACTGAGGCTGGTGAAAGAAAACATGGGGCTAAATGAGTTTTTCCCTTGGTTTTAGAATAGGAATGTTACTTGCTCTTGAAGAGTCTGCAAGGACATCTGCCTAGCATTGCAGTGTGTGGCAAGGCAGGCACAGTAGAACACATAGGGTGATTTTAAACACCTATGTTAGTAGTTATGCCTCAATTTTAAGGAGCATTAGAAAAATATTAGTAAAACTTGGCCGAGGATTTAGCTCAATGGCATAAGTGCTCACCCGGCAAGCGCGTGGTCGCAAGTTCAATCCCTGGTGCCACAAAAAAAAAAAAAAAAAAAAAAAAGAAGGAAAAGAAAAATATTAGTAAAACTTCAAACATGATTTAGGAACTGTTTTTGGTTCACCACAAGACTAATGTTTAAAAGTGAGTTGATTTAAAAATCAACTTAATAGAAAATGTTCATCAGTGTTGTGGTGGACTCCGATGTGGTAAGAAATACAAGTGGCAACATGAATGACCTAAACCTTCAGCAGTGAGGGAGTCAGGAATTCAGAACTGCATTTTACTTTTATTGCTAGTTAACTACATTGATGTGGTTGCTTCCTCACTCTTGGCCTCAGTTTTGTTATCAATGTAACATTGGGAAATTTTTAGAACCTCTCAAAGTTTCTTTCTACTATTATGATTTAGAGAAAAATGAAAACCATTTGTTTTGGTTACTTTTCTCTTTTGAGACAAAATACCTGACACCCAAGGTGAAGGAAGGAAAGGTTTATTTCTTACAGCTTGTTGGAGGTTTCAGTCCATATTCAGCTGGCTCCAAGCTTCCTTAGAAGTGGCGTGGCTGTGGGGCAGCCATTCATGGCAGCCCACAAGCAACAATAGCCAACAGGGCAAAAAAGGAAAACACGTCTTCTTCCCTCCCTTATATTGTATGCTGGGCAGTGCAGCACTCACACCGCTAATCCCAGAGCTAGACAAAGAACCAATCACAAATGCTAGATTCGACCACCTCTGTGACTGCATGAGGCTTGAAGGGGCCACCTAGACACAAACCATAACACCATTCTAGGGGAGAAAAACAGTCTTTTTCTCCTAGAAAATTGATGATTTGAACATCATCTGTATTGTCATGCTTTGTTCATCAGAACACTTGATTACCTATAGCCTCTTCTTTTTTCGGCTGCTCACTTCTGACAGCATGGGGTTTTGTAGGGCCTGCAGTTTTACAGTCCTCATTGCTGTGAATGTATGATAACATACTTTTGAGTTTTTACCATAAAACCCAACCATGGCACATTATATAATCAAATTGCTCAAAAATTATAATAGAAAGAGAAAAATCTAAAGCTATTAGAGAAAGTACTATGTTACATCCAGGAGGGCAAAAGTAAAAACTGCATTGACTTTGATAGACACAGTGCAGAAGATGATGAACATGAATGGCATTTTTAAAGGGCTAAAATAAAAATAAAATTTTTATCCTAGAATTCTATATGCAGAGAAGTGATTTCTCAAAATGAGCTAAAGATATTTAGAAACAAAAAGGAATTGAAAGATGTCTACAGCAGGCATACACTACAAAAAATATGAAAGGAAACTCTTCCAACTGAAAGAAAATGGAAATTGCTGAAAAATTAGGGGTAGGGTTCAGGTATAAATGCAGAGAAGACAGATGTTGATCAAAGAGGAACAAAGTTTCTGTTAGATGGGAACATAAGATTTAGTGACTTGTTTCACAGAATGGTCACTAAGTTAAATAATAATGCATTGTGTATTTTGAAATTACTATAGATTTTAAATGTTTTCACCACAAAAATAAGTGATATGGTGAATTTTTATCCCAAATCAGGGCACCAGCCCTGGACCACCGCAATAATTTCCTATTTGTCTTCCTAAATTTATTTATTTTTTATTTTAAAGATGAAAAAATGTCAATAAAAACAATCATACAGTATTCCAAAATAAGGTAATAGGAAGTCAGCAATGGTTGATATATTATATATTGTTATATTTAAAGTAGTTGGTCAGATTACAGGATATAGGCAAGCATAATTGATCAAACAAAATAAGCGCAAACATTTTTTAATGAACTAAAAGAAATCAGTATAACTATCTTAGCTATCATATAGCTAACAAAATTTCTTTTCCCTTTCTTCTTTTTTCCTTTCACCCATCCCAGTTGTTCTTTCCTTTTGAGCAGTTTCTTTCTCTTTCCCAGTATCTATTGTAGACTTTGGAATTTATTTACTTTCTCAGTTTCTTACACTAGGGATAGTCTCCCTAAATGTAATCTATGCAGCAGGTAGGCGGTTTTGTTTCTTTTTAAAATATTTGAAACATCTATCAAACCTGTAGAAAATAAGAAATAGCAGAAAATATGTAATTATAGTCAGAATTAACAAATCTAAATTTTGTTATTTGATTCAGGTAGCTTTTTAAAACTTAAATATAATTTTACAAAAGTCCCAATTTGGGTATGTCAGTTTTGATGTATATACTCTCCTATACTCACAGAGATGCACAATACTTAAGGATAATGTAAAATGTCTAGTTATTTTTTCCAATATTAGGGCCACAGGAACATCTACACTTTGTGGGAGCTACAGTTTATTTAATTTGAGCAAGACTTATTTAAAAAACAAAACAATGAATTCAAAACTAGTCCTTAAGCTTTACATTTATCTAGAAAATAAAACAATCATTGAATATATTAAATTGATATATAGACACTTATCTGTGGCCATGCCACACTGAACGCACTTGAACACACCTGATGTATATATTAAAAGCATGAATATATGATATAAATCACCAGCTCCAGAAAAATATTCTGTTTTATTACCGAAGGACTTGATTCATACTATTTTACTTTTGCTATACACTTTGGATACATACTCTTTGACCATCCCTTCAAATTGAAATGCTTTTGTAATACTTTCTACGGGAATAATGGGAAGAAAATCTCATCCTTTCTCCACTGTATTAATTAAAATTTCCTTCTTCATTACTAACTTCTTAGAGGAATTTCTTTAAATTTTACTCTATCTTTGGTAATTCCTTGCAAATCTGAGAGATTGTTTTCGATTTTGGAAAAAACTTGATCAAGTTTCTTTCATATGTGAGCAGCAATATTTCAGGCTGAATCAAGTTTGCTTGTGTAGTGACTAATCTTCAACACAGTTTGAGTTGACAGCATAGATTAATCACTCCCCACATCTTTAATGCCTTAGAAGACAGTCTGGTCCTTCACCTTCCCATCCAGACTGAGTCAGCTCAGGGAACGTCAGGCACACGCTTGAGGGCCAGGCTTCTGCAGAGTGGCTGGCTCTAACCTAGTGTACAGAAAAAAATCAAGAACTTTTCCTTTAAATCCAGACCAGCATAGTATCAATTCAACCTTTAGTCAGTCAATCTTAAATATGTTTTTGGTCTTTGCAAGGCCATCTTGATACCATGCCTTTAAGGGAAAAGTCAAATGGAAAGAGACAATGGTCTGAACTTATTACAGTAAAACATTTCTGAATTTTGGAAAATTTGCAAAAGCATTTGAATATGAGAACGGTAAGCTAGAGTTTCTTCTGAAAATTTAGAAGGGTCCTATTAGAAGTTTGAAGCTAAATTTTTAATTAATGGCACAGCAAATCTGCCTCTAATGACCATGTATAAAATGCTGTCTACCAATCCTCAGTAGTCTATCTTAGTGTCTTCTCAGAATTAGTAAAAAGGTGCTTTTTCAGGTAGGTGCACCTCTGGGAGCGAGTCTTGTTATGAGCAACAGCATTTTTGTGAGAGTGACATTGTGCTGCACCCTCTGTTCAGAAGAAGCTCTGAGATGGGGTGGGGGGAGAAGGAGTTCAGGAAACATGCCCTGTCATATGCACTGGCACTGTGTATGTGTGTCAATCACAATAAGGATATGCATCAAGTGATTTAAACTTTTATTTAAATGGAATCATGCTGATATGTTGTTCTAGTCATCTTTCTTTCAAGGAAAATTCATAATGATTTTTTTAAAGAAAAAACAATAAAAACAATGTTTTTCTTTTTAAAATGAAAAAAGATACAGAATTTCAAAACAAGCTATTAGAGGATTAACAATAGTTAATATATTGCATATTGTTATCTTCAGAGTAGTTGCTCAGATTACCAAACATGAGTAGGTACAACTCAGTCATTTTGTTTGCCAGTTATCATTGCATCATTTGAATGTTTCAGATATTTATTCATCCCTTTACTCCTTAGAAAGTAGGCTACTTATACCACCCTAGCTTTTCTTTCTTTCTTTCTTTCTTTCTTTCTTTCTTTCTTTCTTTCTTTCTTTCTTTCTTTCTTTCTTTCTCTTTCTTTCTTTCTCTTTCTTTCTTTCTTTCTTTCTTTCTTTCTTTCTTTCTTTCTTTCTTTCTTTCTTTCTTTCTTTCTTTCTTTCTTCTTCCTTCCTTCCTTCCTTCCTTCCTTCCTTCCTTCCTTCCTTTCTTGCTTTCTTTCTCTTTTTCTCTTTTCTTTTCCCTTCCCTCCATTTATTTTCCTCCTTCCTTTTACTCAGTGGTTTGCTTTTAAAAATAAACCAGTGATATACATCACGGACCTACTTTATTAAGTTCCACGAGCATCTCCCATCTATTTAATTGGAGGTTGTTTGATTGGTGCTTTTTCATATTTGCTCTATGTTGATAGGTTATTCTTCAGTTTGTTTAACACAA
>RJWT010044330.1:0-11802 GCA_004365215.1 Cuniculus paca
AGGGCGCCCTCTGGCTGCAGCTGCCTCGAGGGCCGGGCAGGTGAGCAAGGCCCCCCCACCGCCCTCTCAAGCCGCCCTGCGCCCCTTGTCCCGGGAGCCATGAGGGACTAAGCTGGACATGTACCTGGGCTTCCTCCTCTGTCCAGTGGCGACAGCCACCTGGCCTCCTGTGGGGGCCATATTGAAAGGGGTCCCCCAGAACCTGTGCCCCAGGTTGCCCCTCCCCACGCGCCCAGGACTCCTGTCCCCACCAGACACATGCTGCACCCCCAGACTCGCCTTTCCCTGGGGTCACCTACTCTCCCAGGGACCCTGAAGCACCGCGCAGGGTTGGGGTGTACACCCCGCTGAAGGTGGGCTGGCCTCTGCTCCCTTCCTCCGGGGCCTCTCAGGCCACGGTGTAGACCTGTGAGGGAGTTTCAAGCCGAGCCCTTGGAGCCTCACTGCCTGACATCTTTCAGTGCCAGCTTCCCATCGCACTTCAGAAACGCCCCGGGTCCCCAAGGGTGCTCCCTGGTGTGCGCCCTTAACGCGCTCGCCAGGCCCTGGGACCTGAGAGCGATGCTTCGGGGTGGGTGTGGACCTAAGGTCTTCTGCGCTGGAGCCTGGCGCACAACACGGCGACGTGTTTGTACATGGAAAAGCAGACAGTGGAGACGGCCAGTGCCCGCGCTTACCTGCTGGCCCGCGTGCTGAGCGTTTGCGTGCGGTCACTCTGACCTCAGCAGCCTCAGGCGGCAGGTGCTGTCCCCACGGTACAGGTGGGAA
Source organism: Cuniculus paca (assembly GCA_004365215.1). Lineage (NCBI taxonomy): Eukaryota > Metazoa > Chordata > Mammalia > Rodentia > Cuniculidae > Cuniculus > Cuniculus paca. The sequence continues at coordinate 769 of RJWT010044330.1, forward strand.
ACCGACAGAGAGAGGCTCAGGAACTTGCGAGGGCACACAGGGAGGATTGAGATAACACACAGATAGCACACAGAGGTTCAGAAATAAACGAAGAAATGAATCAGTTTCTGCAGGAAATGCAGAGAAATTAACATTTGGTGGGCTTCTTCCCGGGCTCTCTCCTGTGCCTGGGTAGATGACTTTGGTGTCCCCACAACAGGGCCACTGATGGACTGGCCCGAGGCTTAGTGATCTGTTTCCTGCTGTCAGGTTGGTGTTGCCACCTTCTCACCCTGTCACCCTGGGGAGTGTTTTCACTCCTAGTCCAGGGCTTGGCGGGCCAGCGTGTGCTCGACTCATCCCCTCTTGGGGACACTGGGCACTTCCTGCTTTACTCACTTAAAATATCAGTGCGACCAACCTGCCAGGAGCTCAGTCCTCCTGCCCCTAGATCGATTCCTAGAAGCGAAGTTCCTGGGTCAAAGGCCATGCAGAGATGAGGGCTTCTGAGGAGTCGGGCCGCGTGTCCCAGGAAGGGCAGAGTGACGTGCCCTGTCTCCTGGCGCCGAGCCGGGCCTCTGCCGGCTCCCTGCCTGCCCAGGCTGGGCCCTTTGCGTGCAATTACGTGGAGCAGACCTGGAAACTCGACAAGAACTTTCTCTTGCCCTTTTTCTCTCAAGGACCTCTGGCCTGTTGTCCCTCCCTTCCCTACCTCGGGGGCCTGGACCTGGCGTGGTGGTGCGTGCCTGTAAAGCCAGCACTGTGGGAGGCTGAGGCAGGAGGATGGCAAGTTCATCCCAGCCTGGTCAGCTCAGTGACTTAGCGAGACCCTGTCTCAAAATAAAAAAGTTTAAAAAGGGCTGGGGACGTAGCTCAGTGTGAAGGTCTCCTGGGTACAATCCCCAGTACCACAAAACAAAATAAACTTCAGGAGTGGCCCAGGCGGGCTGTCCAGGAGGACTGGAAGTGGTGCTTGGGGGTGGCGTCTCTCTCCGAGCCCCACATCCCCCCTTGTTTAAACTGAACCAGCCGGGAGCACGCGAGTTCCATCAGCACCCACATGTGATCATTCTTGCCTCCCCTCTGCTCCAGCCTGGAAACTTCTGCAGCTGCTGAGTTAGAAGTATCAAGAAAACCCTGGTTCCCATAGGGAGGGGACTTGGATTTTTTTAAAGGTACAGTTTTGTTAGTTTTCAAATATCCTGGAGCACCTGGGTGAGCCCAGCGTGAGTCGGCCCCTGCTGGCCCCGGTTGGCAATTTGGAGGGGACCTGGTGGGTGGGTCACAGGTCCGGGAGGTTTACAGGGTCTGTCTCAGGGCTAAGTGGGACAGAAGAACCCTGGACATGAGCTGGAGATCCACTTGCTGGCTCCGAGACGCCACGGTGGCCCTCCAGGCAAAGCCTGCTGGCGGCCCCTTCCCGGAACTCTCCAGTCTGCAGGAACAGAGGAGCGAGGTGGCCCTTTGAGCTGGCTGGTGACAGGCATCAACTTTTACTGCCGAGTCCAACTTGGGAAGGAAAACAGAGCCCTTAAGCCCGTGTGGAAGGCACCGCACCTGCGGCCCAGGTAATTCTCGTGGGAAGCCTGCCAGGCAGGCATCAGTGCAGCAGGCATTGTGCTCAGAGGAAACCGAGGCCAGAGAGGTGAAGGGACATGCCCGGTATCCCCAAGGTAAGACGGGGTAAGAGTGGGGATCTGCCAAAACCCATCTCCCCACCCTGAGATTAAACAAGCCGGAGAAGAAAAGTCCAGGGCAGTGCAAGCTTCCTTCTCCAAGAGGTGGCCCCTGGCTTCAGCAGGACAAAGGGGAACACAGTCACCCTTGGAGCACGGGGACAGGAGAGGAGCAGAAACTGGAGAGGTGCTGGGGGGCTGGGCTGGGCTTCTGAGGGGAGCAGCACCATTTGTTGCAGACTTACTATGTGCCACACTCTTGCCATCCGTTGCCTCTCCACTTCCAAGCTTGGCAACGCAAGTCCCCTGCGCACCCTGCCTGGCTGGGATCACTCATTCAAAGTCTTGTGCAGAGTGGGACAGGCCAGGTCCCGGTTGGGGTCAGCCAAAGCCAAGTTGGACAGTTCTGCCCCCAAGCCTGTGCTTCTCAGACTCTCCCGGGAGGGTTCTGCTGGGCCTGGAGATGGGAAGCTGCAGAGTAAACATGGCTTGGGGCTACATTTCTGCTGCCTGGGCCACTTGTCCTCTACCCTGGCACTGCAGGCCTCAGGCACAAGGATGGTGACCCTGCAGGGCAGGTGCTCAGAGCAGATGAGTGTGCGTGGAGGGCCCTGGCGTCCTGCAGGCACTCAGGTGCTGCAGGTCCCGGCCTGGCAGCTGGGTGCTGAGTCTTTGGGCGGGGCTGCATAGCTGCCACCTGGGACGGTTTGGGTCAACTGCTCGGGCAGCGTGGGGCCGTTAGCCAAGTGCCTTGGTGCCCACACGCATGGCCCTGGGCACTTGGAGGAGACAGAGCCAGACCCTGGCCTTGCAGCTGCTTTCCGGCACCTGGACGACGCTCGGTGTGTGGGAATCTTTGAACTCGATTGATTTATTCTTTAACACCAAGTCAAGCTTAGTCCGAGAGCAGTACGAGTGTGAGGTAAGATGCTCAGTGCAAAGCAAACGCTGTCAGCTGAGACCCGGGGTGAGCGCTCCCCAGAGCATAAATGGATGTAGTGGAAGCATGCACCCTCACCCCTCCCCAGGGCACACTGCGACTGCTCTGCCCCCGGAAATGCTCCCTTACATTCGCACAGTCAAAGCACGCATCCCTCTTCTGGCTGCATGGTGCGCTACCGAGTGTGTCCTGGTCCCCTCCAGCCACCCGCGGCTAGGGCACCGGGCTGTCAGCAGCCACTGCATGGCAAATGAGCTTCAGGAACACCCCACCGTGAATGCATGGGGCACCCCGGCAGGAGATGACCGCCAAGGTCGGCAGTGGGGGCAGGGTGCTGGCGATTTCGCATTCTGCTCCCTGACCCCTGGGTCGTTGCAATTTACCCCTCCACTGGGGGGAGCACTTGGGTTCCTCTCCACGGATAGAATTTGGTATCTCTTCTTTGGCTGACAACCTCGCAGGTGAAACAGGTTGTCTAGCTTCCAAACAGAACGCTGCTTTTCCACGGAATAGCACCACCTCCTCATTAAACACCTCTGGGAAAACGCAGGAGGTAGAAATTAACCGGTGCGCTGCCAGTGCCTCGAATAGGACCGGGGACCTCGTAGGCGCTTAGGAAATGTTGGATGCTCGAACAAGAGCCAAACACCTCGGCTTTTCCCCACCGAGCAGCCATTCCACCAGGGTTGGGCATGTGCTTCTCTCCAAGCATTTCCCCTGCATGGTCTGGCTTTGTTTTGCCTTCATTATGATCACCCATGCAGACAGTTTTTATCCATTCACTTCACCTCATTGGCTTGCACGCCTCTCGTAAACAGCATTTTAAACAGCTCTATAATTTGCTCGCAGGTGTGAGAACCATAGTTTATTTGAACCTCCTGTTATTGTACTTTTAGGCTGTTTTCAATTTTTCTCTTTATAAACAATGCAACTGATAGATTTATGTAGAGAACAGCTTCCATATTTCAGCTTATTTCCTAAGGAGAGAAAAAGTCCTCACAAGGAAGATTAACTTGGTCAAAGGTTTTTAAAATCTGATTTCATATTTCTTAAGTGGGAGGCACCTTATGAAACAACTTTGTATCTGTTGAAAAACCTGGTTGTGTTCTTTTTTCACATTGTTTTTAAAAATGACTTGTTCTGAACAATATCCTGTGCCTTTCAGAAAGCAGGCGCGGATATGAAAGGAGATGTGTTCCCTCTGAGCTCTTAGGGGGCGATCAGGCTCAGGAAACAGACGCAGAAGATCCTCGAGTGTATCTGATGGTTGCCATGGGAACAAGTCATTTAACATGACACTCGGCTAAAGCACTGATCAATAAGGGAGGGGGCAGTATTGAAACAAATTAGTTGGTGTCTGAGTGGCCCTGAGAGACAGTGGCAACAGCACCAGCCCTGCCAGCCCCTTCCGAGCAGGCAGGAAGTCGCATCTGTCCACGCTGGCTGCGTGGGTGGAGGAGAGAGGGGCCTGAGACCCTGGAGGGGATCTGGAATCCGGGGGGTGGGTACAGAAGGCTGTTCAGGGCTTCGGCACAGCTACTCCTGGCTTCTCCACTCCCACAGTGGGTGATGTGGCCAGCCCGGCCCCTTACAGCATCCCACTGCTCAGGGGGGACATCGGGGTACGGAGAGAAGCTGAGAATCCCTCCAGATACAGGGCAAACATCGCAGGTCCCCCAGGGGCTCCCACGCCGGGGGGAGACACAGCGACTCACACCGCAGTCCTCGGGTGCATCCCTCTCCGCTTCCCCTGCAGGGCTCAGGGGCGATGCCCCGGCCTGGACAGACAGTGGGGACCCAGGGAATAGCAGTCACGAGGAGGTTCCCTGGGGTATGAGATGATGTCAGGTACCGAGAGCCGGGTTGGGGGGGCTTGGTGGCGGTGACTAATGACTGTGTGACTAAGACTCAGAGCGGGGCAGGTCTGATGCGGGAGGAGGAGCATGGTGCGGGGTCCCACGCCACCCGGGCTGCATCTGATCCTGCAGGAAAGGGGTGCAAGGGCCAGGCCCATCCACAGAGGCCGTGACAAGCAGCAGGAAGCAGGACACCAGCTGGGGGAGTGGTCCCTCTCCCTAGCGGGTGTGATCTGGGACACTCACCAGAAGGCAGTGAGTAATGTGCGCACAGCGCTGACTGTCCCAGCCTCTGACTTCAGCGATTTGATTTCTGGGGTCCTTCCTAAGGAATGAACCCCTGAACCTGAAGTTATGTGCTGCAGTTACCCACAACAGTGACTGCCAGCTGCCTGGGCACCCCGCATGCCTAAGGAAAGGCTGGCTCGTTTTCCTGCTCTGACTCGGGGCCCCCGAAGCTGGCTGCTTTGCCCACTGCAGGGCTGGGCACGATTGGGGTGTCTCCACCTCCTCCTGGGGAGGGGGCGCAGGGATTCAGAGCTGGCTCTGACCTGGCAGGGCCCGGCTCTTACTGCTGTCCTCTCCTGCGCTATTGGGTCGGCCTGGAAAGGCACCCTAGGAGCCTGATCCCCAGGCCTCAGGCTCCCCACTGAGGGGGCGCTCTGCAGCGGGACCGAGCTGTGAAACCTTGGCGGGACGCGCAACAGCTCTGGGCTGCGTTGTCTCCCGCGTGCACGTGGGATCGGCGGTACCAGCAGAGGCCCAGGCGTCTGCCCGGGGTTCCCACATCTGCAAGGCCGCGCACTCGCGTGGCTCGGGGCACCGGCAGCAGCGCCGCTGTTTCTGGAAAGATCCGGCGGGCTGGCGCTGCAGTTCCGCGTGCGGCCGGCAGGGGGCAGCCTGGGTCCGCGAGCCGCGGTGTCCCCACGTCACCCCCGCCAAGCAAAGGGCCATGCGCCACCCTCCCCCGGGGCTGCCGCGCCCGCAGCCCTGGGACTCATCATTTACATTTAATTTGTTCGCGGATTAATGTTTAATTTAAAAAAACTGAATGATTCATTACCATATTAATAAATAATAACATTTATTATTCTCCTAATGAGTGTCCAAAATACAAAAGCAATTACAAGTCTTCTCTATCTTCTCATAATCGGAGACAGTGACGTGCTCCTTACAGACTCTCCCGGAGCACGGTGATCCCAGCCCTGGTACTGCAGCTTCCTGCCTCGGCCTCCGGGCTGGGCAGGTGCACACAGGCATTGCCTCCTCGCCTGGCTCTGGCCTCACTGGACACCTGCTCCCTGAAGGAAGGGCCCTGTCCAGTCACCTGAAAAACCAGACCTGCTCCTTCCTGTGTGCAGGTCCCAGATTGTGCGCGGGGAGAGCTCCTTCCTTCCTTTCCAAATACACAGGTGATCAAAAATATGGTGAATGTCACTGCTGCGTGTCCTCCAAGGAAAAGTCAGGCTCCTAAAAACACATGCTGTGTCCTCACCCACTTCCTGCACCGAATCAGTCACGGTGTGACTTCCAGCTCTTTCCTAAAGGCAAAATGACCGAGAAAGGGAAACGTTTTCAATCAATTCAGGGCATAGAGGCAGCCAGGACAGGGCAAATAAAGACCTTCACGAAAGAGAACTTCCAGAGCTGCTGCAGAAAGTGGCCATGAGACGGGATTAGTGTGACAGTGAAGAGGGTATTTTGAGGAGGATTCATGGCAATGTGTCTCTTGCTGTCATGTGTTTTTAAAAACTCCTAAAACGTCCACTGTACTTTTTGATCACACTACATAGCCTCTGAGGTATGTGATTATTGCTCATTTCAGGTGAGGAAACTGAGTCTTGGAGGAGGGCCTCCAGGCCAGCAGCTGGACAGGGGCAGAGCCAGCAGCCCAGCTCCGCTCCCCGCTGGCACGGCACGTGGGATCTGCGCCGGGAAGGTCGGGCAGATGGGAGCAGGCCAACACCTGCCGGCCTTGCTTCTCCCCTGACTTGCAAAGCTGCCCTTGCTCATGGGAGAAAATGTGGAAAGTTAAAACAAAAAGCAAAAGACAAACCAACCATGGGCAGACAGCAAAGCAAGCTCACCAGAGAGACTTCACCCCGTTTCCCTGGGGCCAGAAGGAAGGGCGGGAACCTCGCGCACCCCATGTTTGCAAGGGCTGGCGTAGGGACCACTTCCCTGCTGCTGCTCTGACCTGCAGAGCCCCTGATTTGGGGGAGGCCAGCGTTCCCTGCTGGGGTCCTCAGGTCTGCATGTGGGAAATGCATCTGGATTATACAGGAGAGTAAAATAGAATAAAATAAAATAACCAGCAAGAATAAAAGTCATCTCCCCCACTTGAGGACAGCCCGGGTGGAGGTCTGAGCCATCTAGGACTCTGCAGGCGCTCAAGAGCATTTCCCACATCATCCTGTCCTTTAGAAGCTGATTCTCAAGGGCTGCCTGGGCTCACACCCCATTATCACTTGGCCCTGTCCCCTTGCTGCCACATCCCCCATGGGAGTGAGCTTGTGGGAACCCTTGATTACCCCACTAGGGTTTGTTCCTAGAAGTGGGTCACTGGGTCAGAGGGCAGCGGTGCCCTGAAGGCCGCTGGCTCCCTCTCTCTGGGGCCCACCTGTGCGGCACACCCGTGTACTCCCTGAGGGCCTGGCCTGCCCTGGGCACCCTCCCAGGCTCTCGGGGTGCCGCTGTGCCCCTCCTTGCAGAGGTCACCGTGGGGTCCTGAGTGCTGCAAGCTTGGCCTTTCTCACACCTTCCCACATGAGACTCTGAGGCCCAGCCAGCCCCTTGCTTGGCTCAGATGGTTTCAGAGCCCCCTGCCCCATGCTGGGGATCAAATCCAGGGCCCTGTGCATGCCTGGTGAGGCTCTGCTGTTTTGGGGTCTCTGAGATCTCAGGGACCATCGAAGCCTCCTTTGGTTCTGCTAATGGGGAAAGGAAAGCTCTGCGAGACATCTCGGCGTGAGTGCTGCCCCTGGAGTCCACCCACCCACCAGCCTCGAGCTCATCCAATACCTCTGCGTCTGGGAACCGGTCCACCCTCCCATCCGCCCACTCACCCACGCATTCATCCAGGAATCCATCCATCCATGCAGGCACCCACCCACTCGTCCATGCAATAAATATTTACTCCTGAAACTCATATGGAACCACAAAAGGGCCTGACTAGCCAAAGCAATCTTAAGCAAAAAGAAGAACGCTAAAGGCGTCACTCTGCATGATCTCAGCACACACTTCAGGGCTTGAGTAATGAGACAGTGCGGACCTGGGGGTACAGCAGGACAGAACAGAGGTCGCGGAAATAAACCCAGGCAGCTGCAGCCAATCAGAACGCAACAATGGCACCAAAACCACACCTCGGAGAAAGGACAGCCGCCTGGATAAATAGTGCTGGGCAGGGGTGTTGTGCATATGCAGAAAGCTGAACTTGACCACCGTCTCTCACCCTGTACCAAAGGTCCACTCAGAGTGGGTCAAAGACTTCCATGCAAGACGTGAAGCTTCTAGAAGAAAATATAGGCAAAACACATTACTACGTTGGTATAGGCAGTGATTTTGGGGGGTAAAACCCCAACTCACAGACAGCAAAAGATGGACAGAAGGGACTGTATATCAGGCTAAGAGGGTCTTCCTCAGTGAAGGAAACAATTCGTAGAGTGAGGAAACATCCAGAAAAAGGAAGAAAGCTTTTGACAGCTACTTAGCTGCAAAAGTTAATATAAGGAACTAAAAAAACCCCATCAAAAAACCCAAATAATACAATTTAAAAGTGGGCAATTTTTTTAGTAGAAGAACAATTTTCTTTTCTTTTTAAAAATTGATTTAAAAATGTTTATGGTGGGAAGTTGGTGCATGTACATAACACACCTTAATTCTTTCTACTTCCCCTTGTCCACCCTTCCCTCCCACTTACATTTTTGGTCCCTTCCCATTTCATATTATCTATCTTTTATTTTGATTTTAAAATTATTTATACTCTAGGTTTATCACAGGAGAGAAACCATGTGATAACTGTGCTTGCCTGTTTGCTTTATTTCACTTAACATAGTGGTCTCAAGGGCATTTTCCTACAAATGACTCAAGTTTTTCCTTCTTTATGGCAGAGTAGTACTCCATTGTGTGTAAATACATTTTCTTTATTCATTCATCTGTTGATAGAAACATACACTACAGCCCAGATCTAGCTGTTATGAGTTGTGCTGCTGTAAACATGTGTGTGCATGGATTGCTATAATATGATGTCTGTAACTCTTGTGAAGATACCTAGGAGGGGTTGAATGGAATTTTTATTATTACTTTTTTTTTTTGTCTTTTTAAGACAGGGTCTCACTATGCCAGTCAGGCTGGCCTTGAGCTCACTTTGTAGTCCAGGCTGGTCTCCAACTCACAATAATCCCCCTGCCTCAGCCTCCCGAGTGCTGGGGTGACAGGCGTGTGCCAGGACGCCTGGCTTATTATTAGTGTTTTGATGAATCTCCATACTGATTTCCACAGCGGTTGTACTAGTTTATATTCCCATCAGTAGTGTAGAAGTGTTCCTCCGCCCAGCCCTTGCCTCACTAGCATTTGTAATTGTTTGATTTCTTGATGATGGCCCTTCTTTCTGGAGCAGGATAGAATCTTAGTGTTGTTTCATTTGCATTTCTCCAATGGCGCACGATGCTGAGCAGTTTTTCATGCATTTATTGGCCATTTGTCCTTGCTCTGAGAAGTGTCTGTTCGCTTCAGTTGCCAAGAAATGGGAAAATAGTTTGGACATCTTTCAAAAGGAGAAATCCAAATGACCGGCAAATTCATGGAGAATGCTCCTCATCTTTATCTGCTGGAGACGTGCAAAACAAAAGCACAATATTGTCTTTTCCTGGTTAGAATGGCTGTTATCAAAAAGACACAGCGGCAGATGCTGGTGAGGCCGCGGCGAGGGAGGCGGCGTCCGCGGGGCCAGCGGGGAGGTGAGGTGGAGCGGCCGCCCTGGAGAGCCAGCGGCTGGGAGTTGCCTCGCTGGCCGAGCGCGGCCGCACCTGGGACGCGGCTTCTCCGGGGCTGGGGCCGGCGTGGGAGTGGAGTCAGCGCCCGGCCTGCCCGGGGGGAGAGAGCGCCGCTCAACAGCTAGGACGGGAAGGCAGCCAGCTGCCCGCGCCCGGGCGAGCGGGCGAGGAGCAGGGGGCCGTGCACCCAGTGGGCTCCTGTCCTCCGCAGCCGAGTGGATGAACAGGAGGCCAGCACAGAAAAGCCGCGCTTCTGCGTGTTCTCCCGCGCGTGGAAGGAGAGGCCGGGAGGCCGGGAGGGGTCGGGCAGTGGTGGACAGCGGCTGGGTAGCAGGTGCTGAAAGGCAGCAGGACCGGAGGGGCAAGCGCCAGGCGGCGGCCCGGCCTGCTGACTGCAGCTCACAGCCGCCTGCTAGGCACTGTGCGAGCAGCAGGAAGGGCTGGGCGAAGAACAGTGCGGAGACGGAGCGCTGCGACCCACCCGAGCAGGTCAGCGCCCGTCACACTCGCTTCCCATCCCCGCACCGGGCCTCGCGAGGGCTCGCCAGCGATGACACAAGGCCGCGCCAGAGGACACAAATGGAAGAGCTGGACCCGTGGGAGAAGAAGACACAAGGGAAGCGCGTGATGACATGGGACAGGGCGAGCAGGTTTTAAAAAAAATTTAAATTTTATTATTATGTTTTAAACAGGACTCCAAAAACACAGTCGGCAATATGAAAAAATAACAAATGGGGTCACATCTAAGTCAAAAGATCCCGCACAGCAATGGAAGTGGCAGAGCGAAGAGGAAGACGTGCGTGCAAACCACCCGTCTATCAAGGGGCTAACATTCGCGATGCACGAGGACGCGCTCAGAGCGAAAGCCAAATCGCCTCCCTTGAAGGTGGGCGGCGAAGGCTGGGACGAGCTTGGCGGCAGAGCGCGTGCCCGGCCTGCGTGGGGCCCTGGGTTCCATCGCCGGCACCGTAGAGAAGCCGGCCGGGGGCGGAAATAGATCCAGACAGGATTCCTCAAAAGAAGGCCTCCGAGTGGTCAACAAGCATATGAAAAACGCTCAGCATCACTAGTCATCTGGGAGATGTCAGGAGAGATCAAATACGCGGTGAGAGTCCACATGAAAAGCAGTTGTTACAGAAGACACACTGCCGTTAACCCCCCCTAAATCCTCCCGCTCCGTTTGAACACGCTTACCCCGTCGTTCTTGCTACTTTCTGAAGCAGTTCTGGAAATCCTCTTTCGTGAGTGTCTTCACTACTTAAAACACAGTGACTGCTGCTGCCAAGTGTCATCCGAAGGAAAGGCAGCCTCTTAAAAACACCACAGTAGGTCCTCGTCAACCTGATTCACTGGATCGGGCGCGGCATGACTTCTGTCTCCTCCCCACAGTCAAAACGATGATGAAAGGTAAATACTCGGAATCACTTTAGGACATCAGGCAGCTGCAACAGTGCAACTAAAGCAACTCATGAAAGGAGGCTCCCCGTATTGCTTCCAAAGCGGCGAGGAAGGCCTGAGTGTTCAAAGTGAGGGGCGGGATTTTGAGGGGGGTTCCTGGCAATGGGTGTTTTACTGTAACCAAACTTTCA
>RJWT010044331.1:0-11792 GCA_004365215.1 Cuniculus paca
AAATACATATTTTAAATATGTATGTAATATATGTGAGTAAAAACACTATACAGTATATCTCTAATTTTTTTATTTTAGAGAATAGAACAAAACAAAACAAAACAGAATAGAGTCAAACACAACATAGCATTTCAGAACAGAACACTGCAAGCAATACAAGTCTTCAAAACATAACAACAGGAGATTAATGATGGTTACCCTTGTGTCTCTTGCCTTCTTCGAAATGGTTGTTTCTACATTCACAGACCATAAACTCAAACAAAACAAAATAATATAAAACCAGATAAAACAAAAGAGTGAAAGCATTGCAGGCCATCAAATCAGACAACAAGAAACCAACAATGCCTACCTTAATGCCCCGTTTTCTTCAAAAGAGCTGTTCCTATCTTCTCACATATTGTGATCAAACAGTAGACAAGAGACTTAAACCAATCAAATCAAGGAATAAAAGCACCATTGGTCTTCAGAACATATTTATCGGGAATTTTGTATCTTATTAAGTCTCAGTTTCTTACACTAGGGAGACGATGCAGTGCTTACACATGTGAATCTGGTTTACTTCACTTATGAGTATGGTCTCAAGTCGCATCCATTTACTATAAAAGCCTCAATGTGATCTTTCTTTATAGCTGAATAGTACTCCATTGTATAAAAGTACCACATCTTTTTTATCCATTCCTCAGTTGATGGGCATTTGGATTGTTTCCAAGATTTGGCTATTACAAATTGTGTTGCTATAAACATGGGTGCACATATATCACTGTGGTAAGATGATTTCACTTCATCTGGGAATATGCCCAGATGCAGAATAGCTGGGTCAAATGGGACTTCCAACCCTAGCTTTCTGAGAAACCTCCAGACTGATTTCCACAGTGGCTGTACCAGGTTACACTCCCACCAAGAGTGGAGAAGGATTCCTTTTTCCCCACAGCCTCTCCAGCATTTATTGTTGGTGGTTTTCTTGATCCTGGCCATTCTTTCTGGAGTGAGATGGAATCTCAGAGTTGTTTTAATTTGTATTTCTCTAATGACCAATGATACTGAACATTTTTTCATGTATTTATTTGCCATTCGTATTTGTTCAGCAAAGAAGTGTGTTTTCATCTCAGATGCCCATTTTTGGACTGGGTTTTTGAAATTTGAGGGTCTGATTGTTTTTAATTCTTTGTATGTTCTAGATAGAAGACCTTTGTCTGAAGGTATATCTCTAATTTTTAAAAAATGAGCAAGACATATTATTCTGCTGTGTCTGTGAAGTGGAAGAAAGCGTGATCAAGGATGTGTGGCATCTATCTTGAGAGAGCACAGGCAGGAGTGAACGCACTTCATTCTATGCAATTTTTGGCACTTCCAGAAGGTGAAGAAGTGCTAGAAGCCCAACGAGGAATTGTGGAAGACAGATCTCCTTCCCACTGTGAATGTTTTGAAAGGTTGAGATAAATGCTTTCCCAGAAGAAGGAACACTTATGGCATAAATACATGTGAACAGAGGAAATAGTAGAATTCATCAAAGACCATGATCAACTGAGAGCTTGATTTGATTGAGATATCACCATAGGAAAAATGCTGTTGAAAACATAATGGAATGGTCAAAGAAATGTGAAATCAGTGGTATAAATTATAATATAAAAATTATCATATGATCTGTTCTATGCAGTCCAATGTAAAAAGTCTCCATAAAAATAAGAAAAGGAAAAAAAATAAAACAAGAAACCCTACCATGACAAATTCATTCTTTGTTTATCCTTCATTAAATTTTACTTTTACAGTTTTGCTATCCAAGACTATTTCAGAGGTCCTAGAGACAAAGGTAAAACAGTGTAGTGTGAGGAAAAAGTGTCTTCACTGGCCTACCTCACGAGGCTATTGTATACATAAGACTAAACTCAGTTTGCCACCTGTGCTTTCAGAAAGAGGGTGCACCTCATTGCCTCCCCTCTGTTCCAGGTTACCATGTTAAGCCTGTGGGTCTGGGGACATAGCTCAGTGGTAGAGCACTTGCCTAGCATGTGGGAGTCCCTGACTTCAAGTCATAGTGCACATACACACAAAGAATATTAAACACCTTAATTTCACAAGCACAGGATAAGATTTCTCACAAAATACCTTAAATACTCTTAGGCTACATTAAATTTAACTTAGAAATATGACCAACAGCAGCATATCAAGGCTTTTGCCATTCTTGGTAGATAGCTCAGCAGCCTACTTTTGCCATAACCAGGTTGGCAAGAAATCTTCCACTATTCAAAAGGCCTTATGGGCACCCAAAGTTCTTGCCAAGAGGCCCAGGCCATGGACACATCTCAGGTCTGATCCTATGTTGGGTTTCCTCCTAGTTATGATGGTTTGCTTGGTGCTCATGATAATGTCTAAAATAAACCCTTAACTTCAACAACATGTAGAGAAAGTACATATTAACCTACAATAATCAGATAATCAGAAACCACCAAATTTTGTGAAAGGAAATTTTAACAGAAAGAGGAAAAACCAATGTTTTACTTCCTAAAGTGTTTGCTTAGCATTCTGAGAATTTTGATAATTTCTTAAAAGATTCCTTAACAACTACATAGCTGCATGGGCTAACGAACTGATATTTGTATGGTAGAAATTCTAATACTTTGACACCAGCAAAATTATTTTGATTAAAGAAAATTAAATAAGCAATTCAAGTGTAACTATGATGCATAAACCAATGGACTCAAATATTGTTGACTTTTCTTCTTCTTCTTCTTCTTCTTCTTCTTCTTCTTCTTCTTCTTCTTCTTCTTCTTCTTCTTCTTCTTCTTTTTGAGACAAGGTCTCACTATATAGTGCAGGACAGCCTTCAAATGGTTTATGTAGACTAGGATGGCTTTGAATTTATAGAGACCTCCTGCCTTAGTCTCCCAAGTGTGGGAACTACAGGCATGAGCCACCGTCTTGGTTACTTTCTCTTGTTGCTGAGCCAACACCTGACACCCAAAATTAGGGAAGGGAAGGTTTATTTAGCTTACAGTTTCTGGAGATTTCAGTCCATAATCAGCTGGCTCCAAGGCAGAGTGGCATGGCACTGGGGCAACTCTTCAAGGCAGCAGCCCTGGCAAAAAAGCAAAATGCAAGCCTCTTTTCTATCTTCAAATTGTACAGAGGCCACCCCCCACCTTCAGGGTGGGTGTAACACCATTGCACACCATTGCACTCCATTGCACAGGATGAGGATATTTTCAAAGAACCTAGACTCCCTGCTGAGTCTCTCAGTTAAACTACTAAACTTCTCAAGTTGACACAATGTATTAACCATAAGAATCCACCCCTTATCAACTTGGCAACCAGACATATTTCTTTAAATTAGCCTCCAGATATCAAGACATGCTAATTCTTACCATTTTGCAACTTGAACATTATAACACAACTTAACAATCCTTAAGAACCAGCAGTAAGTCAATCAACATTACATTACATTAGAAACATAACATTTTGTCCTTGGCCCCTCAAAGACTCATGTACATCCCTTTATGCAAAAGGCATTTAGTCCATCTGCAAGAGTAGCCAAAGTCCTAACAGTTTCAGCATTGCTGAAAAGTCCAAGTCCCAAGTCTCTGAAATGTAAGGCAAACTCTTAGCTGCATGCCTCTGTGCAAATGAAAACAAAGCTAAACACTTCCAACATGCAAGTGTACAGGATAAACATTTTCATTCCAAAAGTTACAAACAGGAGGGTACCAAGGATTGGGAAAAAAGCAAGTTCGAAATCCAGCAGGGCAAATGTTAAGTCCTATAGCTGTATGTGCAGCATCTGAAGCAATCTGTGGCAAATTGTGAGCTCCAAAGGGCTTGTGTAGTTCCACCCCTATGGCACTTCTGGTGATTTTAACTCCCACAGCTTCTCTCTTGTGCTGGCTCTGCTCCCCCATTGCAGGTTTCCTGAGATGATCCACATTTCTGGCTTTTCCAAACTTCTGTGGTCTCCATTGCACCTTTGGCTTCACACTCACAGCTTCACACACTGCCCTCTCAGGGGCACACTGCCTGGCCTCCCAGGCCCTCTGAAATCAGGGTGGAAGCCTTCTTAACCTCAGAGCTTATTCATTCCATGTGCACCTAAAACCAGTACCACGTGGATGATGCCGAGGTCTGCTGCTAGCTGGAGCAGTAGCCAGACTTTCCTCTATCTTGCCTGTAGTAGTTGAGTGCCTGGATTGCTGGGCACTCTGAACCCAATTGTGAGGAACAGATTTTCTAGGCTGCCACCATTCTGGAACATGGTGCTCTGAGGCTTTCTCCTCAAGGCAAAGTCTTCCACTTTTGCAGTTTGGAAGCTGCAAAGGTTTGAGACTTGCAGCTTTTTGCACTGCCTTCAGGCCATCTTTTCTATTTCTCTGTTCCTCAGCAGTCGAGCTCTCAACTTTAACTTTACAGTCAATAGCTTTATTGGAGAATCTTTTCTGGCCAAACTCACATTTTAAATCACCCTGCGGGGCTCGGTGCTCTTGATTTGTGATATAAATCTGGCTAAAAGCTACTATAACTGTCCATACCTTCAAACACAATACAATCCAACAAAACAAAATAATATAAAACCAATCAAAACAATAGAATGAGAGCATTATGGGACTTCAAAATAAAACAATAGGAAATCAACAGTGACTTCCCTAGTGTCTCTTGTTCTCTTCAAAATAGCTGTCCATACCCTCATGCACAGTGAAATCAAATAAGAAAATGGACTAAAACCAATAAAACAAAAGAATGAAAGCATTATAGGACTTCAAACCCAGATAACAGGATATGGACAATGGTGATTATAATGCCTCTTTTTCTTCAAAATAGCTGTTCATACCATCACTTATAATAAAATCAAACAAAACAAAACAGAGTAAAACCAATTAAACAGAAGAATGAAAGCATTATAGGACTACAAAACGAGAAAATAGGAAACCAGCCATGATTACAATAATACATCCCATTATATTTGAACTAGCTGCCCATACCATCTGACACAGTAAAATGTAACAAAACAAGGCAGAGCAGAACCAAACCTACCAAAGTTGTGGAAACATTACAACAGTTCAAGACAAGACAGTAAGAAATTAACATTGGTTACCACCTTCTCCTCCTAGGTGTTTCCTCATCTATCACTTTTATAATATCTATTGTGTTTTTGGATCCCACTAACTCCTGTTTTTTATACTAGTGTTCACCTTTATGAGTTCAAACTGTTTCACCCATCAACATGATCTCCAGTTGCCACCAAAGAGCCTTAACATTATCCTACTTTTTAGCTGGGTAGCTTTCCATTGTATAAAAATGCCATATCTTTGTTATCCATTCTGTGGTTGCTGGGTTAATTTTCCTTGCTTTTTTCTGGTCTTCTGTCACATGGATCAATTGTTTTCTCCCTTTTCATTCTCAGTCTATGAATTTCCTTTCGAGTTAAATGTGTTTCTTATATATAGTATATTAACGGATTTTGTTTCTTGATCCACTCTCCCTGCATTTCTTTTTATTGCTGAATTGAGGACATCTACATTACTGGTTACAACCAGCAAACATTGGTTTGTCTCTGCCATGCTATCCTCCTGTTGCTGGCCCTCTGCTTTTCTTCTTCATTCAATTGCCTGTCCTGTTTGGTGATCCTCCTCTGCTGCTGCTCCTGGAACCATGGTCATCTTTATCTCTCTCTAGAGTATCCTTCAGCAGTCTGTAGGGTTGGGTTGGTGGTCATGAATTCCTTCAGTTGTTCTTTATCAGGAAGTATCACATTTTTCCATCAATTTTGAAAGATACTTTTGCAGGGTACATCAATCTGGGTTGGAAATTGTTTTCTTTCAGGACATGAAACACTTCACTCCAAACTCTTCTTAATTGTTTGTGTTGAGAAGTCTGTCGCAATTCTGATGGATTTTCCTTTATAGGTGATGTGAGTTTTTTTCTCTAACAGCTTCTGTTCTTAATATTCTGTTCTTGTGTTGAATTTCCTGGATCTTGATTATTGTATGTCTGGGTGTGGATTTACTTTGGTTATGGCTACTTGGGGCACTGTATGCTTCACTCATCTGTATACCAGATCTTCTTCCCATGTTCGGGAAGTTTTCTGCTATTATTTCTGTAAATAGCATTTTTATTTCATTTGTATTGACCCCTGCTTCTTCATTAATGCCTATCACTCTTAAATTATTTCTCTTCGCATCATCTTGCAGCCATTGAATTGTTATTTTCTGATTCGTTGTTATTTTTTAAAAAATCTTTCCTTTCACAATCACTAGCTGCAATCCTGTCTTCAAGATGTGAAAGTCTACCTTCAGTCTCTTTCAAGCAGTTTTGGCAGCTTTCGATTGACTTTTTAATTTCCTGGATATCTTTTTGAATCTGCTTCATGCATTGTAATTCCTTTCTATATTGTTCATTCAAGGTTTCCATCATTTTCTTATGCTCTTCTTTTTTATTTGTCTTCTTTAGATATGCTTAAGAATTCTTTCATTATGTTTTTCATTGCTTCTTTCACATGAGATATTATTTCTGATCTGATTACTTTTACAGTCTCATGAAGTTGTTTCTTTATTTCTGTTGTTATCCTTTCAGAGATTTCAGGTGTATGACTTTCATTTTCTTCCATGACTGCATCTCCCAGATTTGTTCTGTGTGGGCTGGAGGTCTGAAATTGCCTTTTGCTCCTTCCTTTTGTCATTCTCCTGGGTTCCTCCCAGGAGGAACTTGTTTTAGGGTCCCAGGCACTTGCCCCACAATGATGTAGGGGAGTGGGACAAGCACCTGGGTTCCTCTGACCCCAGGTTTACAGGGAGGTAGCAGACATGGGGTGGGCTTCTCCAGACCTGTGCAGCTACACTGGGGCTTTCCCAATGGCCCGGGGTGCGTGGTGGAGGGGCTGCTTCTCTCAGCCTATGCGTCTACCCTGGGACTCCTGTGATGGTGGCAGGCACACAGTGGTGTGTTTGCCTGATTCTCCCAATAGGTGATGGCTGCCCAAAGGAAGCAAGGGCCTCCAATGGTGATCTGCAGGTGCACGGGGCTTACCTAGCTGTGTGTCCCTGCTCCTGCTGGCTACCAGGAAGCAAACCTTCTACAGTCGGCAGCCAGTGGGCAGCGGTGGATCTGCTGGCTCTCTCTCGGTGTGCTGCCTCACCGCAGGGAGCTCTTTCCTGCCACAGGGCGAAGCAGGTGGAGGCAGATCCATAGCATTCTCTTTCACACTGGTTATCTTCTAAATTGCTTTAGGTAACTCCAAAATGCACTGGCTTTGATTAATCAAACTTTAATTGAATATCTCATATAAAGACTTTTCATTCTCATTTCACCTTCTAAGATATGCTACAAAGCTTTGTTTTGCCAATATACCTATTTCTGTATTTTCTACAATGACAGCTAATCAGTTTCATGAGTTCCCTAACTCTACAGGACACTAAAATCATATGGACTCACTTTAGAAGTCCCCAAAAGATATTTGATCTCCATCTTTTTGATCTTGTATAGCTTATTTCATTATCAGATCCATATTGAGATGGTCCCATTATGCCCTTATTAAATATACACAGGAAATGACAGAAGACAAGAAATGTCACCAAAACAATCAAATAAAAGTCATTTTTAGAATGCATTTATTCATGTTTTCAAAGCAGTGACATTACAAATAGAATCCACTTCATATATCAAAATCCTAAATCCTCAGGCTACCTGTAGGATACAGAAATTATCCTATACTCAAATTTTAACAGTTGGAAAGTGTGGCCTGCTCTTTGAAAGTTTTTTGCTGGATAGAGCCCTGAAATCCAGTGCATATGTTACTCATGTCCTGTTTTCAACTTACGCTTTCTTTCTTACTTACCTCTACTTTCCCTTTGCCCTTTAAGGACCAAATATTTTAACAGTTCTCTCTTTACAGACTTAATGCCCATATTTTTCCCTTTGCCCACCATGGAAGAAAGATACTCTAGGCATCATTTCATAACAAGATCTTAGATATTTAATATGCTGCCTCTGGTGGATTTTTCACTGTAAGAGAGCCATAGCAAGTGAGTAATGCTTTGCCCAAAAGAATGAGTTGCAGAAATTGAACTAAAATCATATGAGAAGAATGTTTAAGTAGAGGAATTGTTTGGGAGTTTCTGAGTGCCATAAAGCAGGAACTATTATCTTAACCCCTCACTCATGTTACATTTAAGCAGTTAGTTGACATGCAGTATCTCTTCTAGTGAATGTGTGGTGCTAGTGGAAATAGAGTTCATTTCAGATAATGTTTGAATGTTTAGTGATGTGAATAGCCAACATTTATTGCACACTGACCTAAGCATTTTACATGCATTGATATTTAATTCTCATTATTATTCCTCATTTAAAAATGGAGATGTTAAAACATAAAGACATTCAAAATGCACTCAAAGAACTAAAACTCAACCCAAAAGTATAAACCCAAATCATGACTGCTAAGAATTAGTGAAAAAGATCCACAGGGAAGAGTACCAGCCCACATGCAGATGGACCGCGCAATGCTGGATCTCTTTCTACTAATGACCTGCTTGAAATGCTGGAAGTGCCCTGTGCTTCCCTCTAACTGTCCTCCACACTCATCTGTGATCTGCTCTCACCCTTAAATTTCTCCAGATGCCCAAAGCTCAATACCACCACATTTAGATGTCTCTTCTTCCTGTCTCCCCCATCCCCATCCCAGCACCAGTTCTGCCATTGAAAAAGAAGAAACAAACTAAGGTACTCATGCAATTAGCTGGTTAATCTAATTAACCCTAATTTGGAATTTTTATTACAGCTTTTATGGCAGCTTTTAACTGCCATATTAAATATAACTCCTTCATTTCATGAATGTTCACAATTTTTCACCTATGAAAAGTATAAAGAGTTTTCAGAAAGCAATTTCTCTTGAAACCCAGGTTCACAGAATTTTAAAGCTAGGAAAGACCTTAGTGGATACCTCAGACAACCTCTTCACGACAGAGATGACAAAGTTGGTGCCCAGGGAGTTCTGGTGGCCTGGTTCAGGTTGTGGTTCTGGTTCATTCCAGGATGGAATACAGAATTTCTGACACCCCATCTAACAGCAAAAATTTGTCAGGTTCTGAGGATCAAGTGCTCTTTCTATGTCATTTTTCTTGATTAGAGTCAAGTTCAAAACATTTTCATAGGGAAGCATCTTCACTGGCTAAAGAAACAGTGATATCTTCACACATAGAGCAAAAAAGGGTCACTGAGAAGAACAATGATTCACTTTCATTTAAGATAGAGTTAGGTTGTAACATGAATTGTTGGAGCCAGCAAGGACTTCATAAGATATTTATTCACATATTCATAATATAAACTGAATTTCCTTACTTTACCAGTGAGGTAAATGGGAATCAGAAAGCCCAGCTGGTTTTATACTTTCTGCTACACCCGGTACTTGTAAGCTCTTCTGGTTAAAAGTGAGACAATTTATTTTTAAAGTGTGAGGCTCTAAGATCCCAATCACTGAGACTTTTTTGCAACTTCCGTCTTGGGAATCAAAATGAATCAGGAGAGAGGTAGGCATGAGACACTGTATATCCTGATCTGTAATATTTTTAATGATGAATGAGAAAGAAAATAAATGAAAAGACACCACCAGTGAGTCAGCAAATGGCAGACAGGATGCTCTGAAGATAGATTTTTCCAGCAGTTTTAAGAAATTACATTATCTTTTGACCCAAAACTGGATGTTGTCTCTGAGCTATGGAAAATCTAAAGCAGCTGTGACTTTAAGATACAGTCAATGCTGACACTCAAGAGTAGGTAATAAGGCCAGTGACCATTTTCTTAGAGAACAGTGATCTGCAGCATGCCTAGTTCCTTTGTGTCTTCTTTTCTAAGCATGCAACTAATTACGGATTTTGACAACATTTTCATAAAACATTATCACTGCTTCTTAATTATTCATCTAAATCTATTCTTCATGATTAGCTGGCATGTGGGGAAACCGTTAACTGACATGGAATGTATGCTACTTAAATAGATTGCACAGTTCTCTGTCATCAGAGAAAATGCTCCACAGTGGAAACACAACAGTTACTGCAGGGTTAAAGCCATTTGCACAGTTCTTTCTTGGGATTTGTGATATGCAGGAGAGCCTAAACTAAAATATGAATAATGTTTTTTAATATACCAAAGACTGAGTGCCTTAAGTTGTTTTTCTCCCTGGTTACACCAAAGCACAATACAAGTAAGTGTTATAAGCAATTCAAAATCCATTTCAAGTCAAGTACCAACAATAAATTATGAATATCTTAAGTAATAAAACATGCATACAAAATAATATTTTATGCCCACAAAAGTAGTCAATATAAGGTCAAAATTAGAAGAGAAACAGCCTCTTCTTAAACAATGAATAAACTGGAAAAGAATTCACAAACAAGGATAGAGAAAGTTACTTAACATGGAAGTGACAGTTAGGCTGAGAATATAAAGTGCTGGCCTGAAGAAGATGATTGTCTTTCATAATTATTTCATTCAAAAATATCTCTTGAATGTCGTGTGTCAGGTATTTTTATATAAGGAGACCACATTTAATATTTATTAAACACCCACTACATACAGGGAATCCTACATATTGACTTCACTAAATCCTCGCAATGATTCTATGAAGTAGATTTTAGTTTGAACCATGTGAAATTTTCAGTTTTGTGGGTCATAAAGGTTGAAAATTGGAAAATTCAGAGTATGACCTGAATGTTAAATGTTTTCACTTCATAGGTGGCTCGGAGAAATAATTTTTCCAAATTTATACAGCAGATATCTGGTAGAACAGAGATTTCAACACACACTCTTTTACCATCCCACTACATCTTACTTTATCTAAAGTAACTATGATTAAATTGGGAGGAGCCCACAGCCCTCAGACCTCACCTTCTCCCATACAAAAGACCTGAATCATTTGAATGTCTTCTATTCAGTCTAAGAATTCGATTTTATTAAAATCCTTCTTTTTCAACAGACCCATTGCCATTCTTTCATTATAGTTATAGTCATTACATTCATTATAGCTATAGTCATTGCATTTCCTGAAACAAAATTTGAAGTATGTGATCAGATAAAAACATAGGCAGATATGAAGGAAGAATATAAAATAATTGCAATTGATATTATTCTGAGAAATTCTAGAAGAATGATCATTACAAAGATATAACCTGCGCACTAAACTGAGGCTGCTACACTCTACTCCCTGGAACACGTTCTATGCTTTGTTGCTATCAGTAGAATATCTTTAATTTTGTATGACACAAAACACTAGAGCACGTATAGAGTGAGCAGAGGCAATCAGAAGCACGATGGCTGGAAGGTGCCAAAACAGGACAAAGACATTCCCCTTCCTCTCAGAAGCTAAGGAGTTGCAAACACCCTCTTTACACTCAGGCAGTGTGCCCTTGAGAAGGCAGTTCATAAAAATATGAGGGTGAAACCAATGCGGTGGAGACTCCAGGATGTTGGAAAAGCCAGGACCATGGGAGATATGTGGAAACACTTGAAGGAGTGAGCAAAGCCAGTTCAAGACAGAGGTCACAGTGTTACAACCACAGGCAGTGCCTTAGGAGTGGGACCACCCAACCTCTTTGGAGTTCATATCTCACCACAGATTATCCTGGGTTCTAGACATGAAGCTACAGGATTTATTGCTTACCCCATTGGGTTTTAGTCTTGCTTTAGTCCCATTCTTTTCTATTCTACTATTTGTGGCATCTGAAATGGAATTGTTTACTGTTGGGAATGTTTAACTTTCTTTTCGTTTTAATAGGGCTCAAAGCTAAAAGCTTGCTTTAAGTGTCAGAGGAAACTCT
>RJWT010044332.1:0-11851 GCA_004365215.1 Cuniculus paca
TATGTATACACACACACATACATATATGCCTATATATGTATATATTATATTATACATTATTATATACTATGTTATATATTGCATGTCATATGTATTATGTATTGTGTGTAATAGATATTACATATGTATCATATACACTATAATATATATTATGGATATATATATATATATATATATATATATATATATGGAAAGAATGGTGGTACCACCTGCCCTTTTCTTCTCTGCCTCACTGTGTGCCAAAGCACAATGCTGGTTCATCTGACTTACCAGTTGCTGGCGCGTGTATCCATACTCGGGTCTTGGGGGCTCCTCACCTGGGATGGTCCACCTGCATGTGTCTCACTACAGCTGCCTTGGCAGGTCACCAGGGGTCCCTGCCTGGAACAGTCTGGCTACATGCATTGTGTTGCAGCTACTGCTGCCACAGGTGCCTTGCTGGGTCACCAGGGTCCCTGCCTGGGATGGTCATGCTGTGTGCACCCTGTTGCTGCGACCACTACCATTATATGTACTTTGCTGGGTCACCCAGCATTTTTATTTTGAACTGATTTAAACTTAGAGAATAGTTGCAAAAGTATTACAGAGAGATCCTTATATCCTTCACCCTACTTCCCTTATGCCAATATTTTACCTCACTATATATACAATACCAAAAGCAGAATTGAAAGTGGTAGAATATTAATAAACTAATCTGTGGATTACAAGCTGTACCTGTCATTATTTATTTTGTTGCTTATATTATTTTAGCTTTGGCCTTGTGTCCTTTTAGCCAGCTCCTGTCATTTTATTTTTAATATCTCCATAATTTTCTGGAATCTCAAGATATTCCATGCTGATTTTGAATGTTTTCTGCTTCAGTATAGAAATAAACACTTGACCAAGGAGCCCTGCTCCTTCAATTGAAGAATGGTGTTGAGAAGCCATATTCTGAGTGTTGAGTGTGTTCACCATCTCTAGGGTGTTATTTCTTCTAGACCTCCCAACTGATAGAACTAGCAAATATATGTGTATACTAGCCCCATCTCTACTCCAATATGAGTTTCTATGTGTATGTATTAAAAATCATGGTTGTTTTGTTTTGTTTTGTTTTTTAAGGCAGAATTTCACTATGCAGTTTGGGCTGGCCTTGAACTCATGTAGCCCAGGCTGGCCTCGAACTTGCAGCAACCCTTCTTTCTCAGACTCTCAAGTGCTGGAATTACAGGCATGTGCTGCTCTGCCTGGCCTAAAGATCATGTGTTTATAATGATCTTTCTAATTCTAGTATAATATCACAGGGTTCATTTCAGCCTTCTTCCTTACTTTATTGCTTACTCCTTTCTCTAAGCAGTAAAAAATCTAGTTCTAACTTTCACATTTATATTGTTTATTCAATCCTATTGCATAGTATTACTTTTAGAATTGCTCACCCACACCATTATGAGAAGCAAATTTACTAAGTAGGTGATAGTGCTTATAGTTAGTTCTTTTTGCCTTTAGCCTTGTGTTACCCATTCAAAATAGTTTTCCAAAAGTAATGCTATTTCTTTGAAATACATTTCAGTTCATTTGTTACTGTTTCTCCTTTTTAGTACCCTTCACATTCTGCTTGGTTTTAGTTATTTATTTTTTGAGTATGTAAAATATTGCTATGAGTCAGAAGTATACAGGTATACTTAGAAAAATACCATTCCCTCGTAATTCCTACCCTAATTCTCTTTCTTCTTTCCACTCCTTGGATGTAGGAAATCTCTTTAATTTCTAATTTATGCATGCTGCATTTCTTCAGCATACATGAGCAGATATGTGTAGCTTTCTCACCTACTTACATAGAAGGTAGCACATTGTATTATCTATCATTGCATAACAAACTATTCCAAATTTTAGCTACTTAAAACAAATATTTATCATGTGTCAGTTTCTGAGGGCCCAGAATCTACACATAGCTTAGCTGGATGGCTCTAACTTGAATTTCATTTGATGTTACAGTAGGTTGCATGGGCCAGGATGTCAGCAGAAGTGATGGTGTGTGTGTGTTTGTGTCTGTCTGTTTCATCTGCTTTTACTTTCCTTAATGGAATTTTTATTTGATTCTAGGTAAATCCATTGTTGGCAACAGTCCAGTTATTACTCTGAGGCCTTTAGAAAACTAGCTTTAGTTTCGTTAAATAATACATTCCACATCATCAGACATCAGATATAATCAAAAGGCAATATAATAAAAATCTCTGTCTCCGTTCTTACGTACCAATTTCCAGCTACCTAAGGTGTTAGCATTGTTAGTGTATTTCAGGTTGTTTCTGATGGACTATAATTTTTGTGTCTACATGAAAAAGATTTATAGCCAAATGAAACGTCATCTCTAGATTTGGAGCTACTTATTTTACTAATATTAGAGATTATTATGTTTCTTTCCAGTTGCAGGAAGCCAAACAAATGGAGAAAGAAAGGCATCGGCAGCATCATCATCATCTGTTACAGTCTCCAGTAAGCCATCATGAGCCTGAATCACCTCAGCTTAGATACTTGCCACCTCAGACTGTTGATCATATATCCCAAGAACAAGGGGACCTTGATCCCCATCCAAATGATGTGGATAAAAGTCTCCAGGATGACACAGAGCCTGAAAATGGATCTGATATTTCCAGTGCTGAAAATGAACAGACTGAAGCTGATCAGGCAACTGCAGCTGAAAGTAATCTTATTAAGAAGGGGGTGTAGGGTGTGTGTGTGTTAAGGGAAAGGTATTGGAATGAGAATTTTTGATGAAGAAATATGGAAAGAATACTATTATTTAATACATATCAGATACATTGTGGTAATTGTGACCTTTTTCCATCCTAGGTGGTAAAGTTATTTTGACTTAACCCACAAAACTTCTATTAATGCTACTGTGCATTTAGTAGCATCTCATGAGCAGTATAATTTATAAAATTTCTTTGTGGGACATACGTATTTCTAAAGCAGATCATAACTGTCTTGGCATATTATATAAGAACTTTGGTTTTCTCCTTAAAATTAATTTTTATAGCAAACAAGGGATCTCCTTTTGACTGAAAATTTTAGAAAATCATTGATTTAGAAAAAATTATGATCAAAAAGTGCTGAAATTAAATATAAAAACATTTTAGTAACTGACCTACAAAATTTATTTTTTATGTCTTCATATAATAATCACTACAATTGAGGTATTCTCACAGTATTTTTCTATGCAAATTTATGTATAAGAAAAAAATTACAGTAATGAAAATTGTTACTTTTATTTCTTAGGTACTGTGCTAGTACTTTGGATTAAGATGATTGATGCAGCCATTGCTTATAGTGTTTAACTTGCCTGGAGGGTCAGTTAAGCATAAATGAGGTATACTGTGTGAAAAGTTTTCTAAAAGCAGCATGCATTAGACATTCAGTAGAATGCTTAGGAGAATTAGGAAGTACTTTCATAGAAACAATATTTTATTTGAATTGTGATGGATAGGAGTAGGAATTGGCTTAGCGAGAAATTGAGTAAATTTCCCAGCAGAGGAGATACATGGTCTAAGATCAAGGAGAAATCTACTGTATGAGGCACCATTGTTTGTGCATTATGAAATACAAATAATATACATGAGACATAGTTTCCTATAACATTATTGTGATTATTTTGGCTGTAAATGTGCTTTTCTCCCAACTGCTGATGTAAATGAAAATTCCACTTAGAACCATTGGTTTAGAGTACATGTTCTAGAGAACATCCTGACACTGATTAGTGTGTGACTTAGGACCTAACAGTTAAATTCTCTAACCATTTCCTATGTGTAATAAATAACAGTCACTGTTACTGTAATCTATTTGTCAGTTAATTTGTGTGAGAATTTTAATTTACTAGCCATTTTGTATACATTTTGAGATAGTGACTCTGTATAAATTCTCATTTTCAGAATCAAGAATTTACCCAACTAGAACATAGAAATAAAAAAATGTAAGAATGTAGAAAGTTTACTTGCCAACACATCTGTATCTTTATTCCACAGAAGACTCTCAGTTGTATTTTTACTTGGCAATTTTATAAAATAAGCCTACTAGTTTTATATGCTTATTTATCAGGCTTTCCCTTGCGGCATTCAGTATTTTTGTAGACCTCAGAAGACAGTAGATTAGGAACAGTGAAATCATAAGGACAGGCATAGTGGCCTTTTACAGTACAGGAGGTGGGAACCAGTGGAGACAGTTTCAGTACCAACTAGTGTACCATCTGGTGCCATTTGATGTGTAGTACATTGGCTCCCAGGACAGGGTTCCAGATACCTGAACTCTCTAACATGCTGTGAGCCACCCAGAGATAATTGTCAGCTTTTCAAAAGCTTAGTGCAAATTCTGTTTTTATCTGGTAGTGTAGACAAGCTATCTGGAATGTTAGATTTCATCAGTTTCTCTTAGGCTGTTCAGAATTTCTGATGTACAGTTACTTGTTTTTTTTTTTTCCATGTGTTGTTTTGTTTCTCATTAAATTGGCAAATGAATTCTTTTTCACTTCTTCAATTTGGTTTTATTTGGAAATGTAGATTGAATTGAGAAGTGGTAAGGAAAGCACTTGATAGAAGTCCAGATGGCTCCCTCTCTGCTTACTCAAGGACTTTGCTGTAGTAAAGTACAATGTTGATCTTCTTAGTAATCAGAACATTTTAATTGCTCTTAGTACATTATTTGATAAGGGTTAGTATAGTAGTGTATGCACTATAAGTAAGCATGTATAAGACATGGTCGATGTTTCACTCAAAAAGACTTCGAAGTTCAGTTCTTACAGGAGTAATCTAGAAGATTTAGTTGAATAATTATTTAATAGCTTGTCAGATGAACCGTTGTTAAGATTGATTTGAATTTTAAAAATACATGTTTTGGTTTTTCATAGATTTTAATGGTTTATCATAATTGTATCTAATTTTATTTGATTTTTTTTTTCATTTTTCAGGAACAAACTTTTTTCATCAAATGTGTTTAGCAAAGTTTCCAAAAAAATTAATCAAGTTTTTCTCTTCTTAAAGCATTATCTAAAAATGATATTTTGTATGATGGAGAAAACCATGACTATGAAGAAAAGCCACAAGACATTGTACAGAGCATTGTAGAAGAAATGGTGAACATCGTTGTTGGAGGTAGTATACTTCATTCAAAATAAATTTAGTCTGTTTCATGGAAATTTAACTGACCATAGAGTCTACATAATATGTGAAACCAAAGGACAAAATTATGAGCACTTTCTCAATTTAGTGATTCGTGCATGTGATCTCGAAAAATATAGTAGTCTCTTCTTATCCATAGGGTATGTCTTCTGAGACCTTCCCTAATAGATGTTTCAAACCACTATGTAATAACTAACCCTTTATATACTCCTCGAGCTCTCCCTCTGTCTTTCCCTTCTCCTCTCTCTCCCTTTTTCTCCTTATCATATTTATATACATACACATTTTTTTTTGCCTTTTTCATCTTAAGCACTAAACCATGCACCGTGGTTATAACTTCTGCAGTTTGATGTAAAATGGCAAAACTTACAATGAAGTTTCTTCACAATTTTTCATTCTTACCATAGATCTTAGCAACCTCCACTTACAATTTCTTTTCCCTTTATTAAATCAAGAATTTTTACCCTTTCACTTAAAGGGAGCACTTTATGGCTTCTCTTTAGCATGTCTGAGTTGCCAGCATCATGACTTTTGTGCTTTGAGGCCATTTTTAAGTATAATAAGGGTTACTTGAACACAAATTCTATAATATTGTGACAGTGAATCAGATAATTGACTAATGGGTGAGTAACATATGCATCATTGGTCAAAAGAATGGTTGTTGTCCTGGGTGGTATGCACTGGGATGCAAGAGATTTCATAAGGCTCCCTAGATGGCACGTAATTCAAAACCAAAGAATTATTTTTAGCATTTTCCATTTTAATATTTTCATACTGTAGTGGACTGTGAGTAACTGAAATACAGAAAGTGAAGCCAAAAATAAGCGGGGAGGGACTATTATTTTTAAATAATCTTTCATTTTATGGAATATTCCTCTATTTAAAAATTTTTCATTAGTATATGTTTGTAGTACATGTATTTTACAGTCATCTTGAGTGGGTACATATAAATAATACCACTTGCTTCTTTTTTTTTTTTTAGTTCCCCTTCCTATCTCCCTCCCTCTCTCCCTTCTCCTCTATTTTCCTTTCCCCAGTTTCATTTTTACTGATTTTATGATTGTTAGCTCATTTTTATGGCATATAATTTTTACATGTATTGAGGCTATTGGGTTCCTGTACATGGCATATCTTTCTTTATTTCTCCTTCATTTCCCATCACCCCTTGCCCTTGGTCTCTTGGACCCCTTACCATTTGCAAGAGATGCATCCCCTTGACTCCTTCTATCCATCCTCTTTTGTTCTCCCATTTTGTTCTTTGCCTTACTCAAATGAGAGATACCGTATGGTATTTAGGGCTGTGTGTGTGGTTTATTTCATGCAGAATTACATATTCCAGATGCATCCATTTTCCTTCAGATATCTGAAATTTGTCCCTCTTTAGCCAACTAGTACTCCCTTGTATATGGATACCACATTTTCTTTATCCAGTTGTCTGTTGCAGAGTGTATAGGATGCTTCCAGGATATAGCTGTTATAAATTGTGCTGTATAAACATTGTTACACAAGTATTTCTGTAGTATGATGTCTTAAGCTCTTTGGGGAAGATACCTAGCAGGGAGAACAGCTGATTTCCATAGTGGTTATACTAGTTCACATTCCCAACAGCAATGTAGAAGCGTTCCTTTTTTACCACTGTCTTGCCTGCATTTGTTATTTTTTGATTCCTCGGTGATTGTCATTCTTTCTTGAATAAGATGGAATCTTAGCCTTAGTAGTGTTTTAGTTTGCCTTTCTCTAATGGCCAGTGATGTTGAACAGATTTTCATATATTTGTTGGCCATTTGTACTTCTTCCTCTGTGCTGTTCCTTCTTTTGCCTGTTTCTCGACTGGATCTTTTAGGTGGTCTAATTTTTTTTAAGTTCTTTTACTTTATATTCTTGGTATTAGTCTTCTGTCTGAGGAGTAGCTAGGAAAAATTTTTTTCCCATTCTGTAGGTTGACTCTTTAGTAATTGATTCCCTTGCTGTACAGAAGCTTTTCAGTTTGATGTAATCCCATTTGTTGATCCTTGCTGTTATTTCTTGTGCAGTTGTGCTTCTATTTAGAAAATTCTTTCGTACAACTATGGCTTCAAGTGTATTACCTATTTTATCTTGTAGTAGTTTCAATTTAAATGTTTAAATCTTTGGTCTGTTTTGATTTTAATTTAGTACACAGTGAGAGACAGGGGTCTAGTTTCAATCTTCTACAAACAGTTACTCACTTTTCCCCACACTATGAGTTGAATAGGCTATCCCCCCAACATATGCTTTTGGCCTTTTTTGTCAAAGATCATATATATGAATATTCCGGTGATGGGGAACCTTTTAGAACTTTCAGTGGTATGAATAGCTTGCTGAGGCACACATGCTGTAGGTTTGTCTCTACTGCTCCATTCTTTTCTGTTGATCCATGTATGTTTTTGTTCCAGTACCATGCTGGGTGTTTTCTTTTGTTTTTTTTTTGCTTTGTTTTCATCACTATTGCTTTGTAGTATAGTTTAAAGTTAGGTATTCTATGCACTCCTTGCTTTTGCTATTCTGCGTCTCTACTGGTTTCATAAGAATTTTAGGATTGTTTTCTCTAGATCTGTAAAATATACTGTTGGTAATTTGATTGGGACTGCAATGAGTTAAGTTTTGGAAGTGTGGCCATTTTGGCAATACTGGTTCTGCCCGTCCAGGGGCAGGGGACGTTTTCCCATTTTTTGATATTCTCTTCAATCTCCTTTTTCAGAGCACTATAGTTTTCTCTGTACAGATCCTTCACTTCCTCAGGTTAATTCCTGGATGTTTCATTTTTCTTTAAGATACTGTGAATAGTATTGTTTTTATAATTTCTTTCACATCAAGTTCATTATTGGTGTACACAAATGCTAATGACTTGTGTTTTGAGCTTGTATCCTTTACATTGCTGAACTTTTTATTAACAGTAAGTTTTTTGGTGAAGTTCTTTGGATCATCTATGTAGAGTATTATGTTATGTGCACATAATGGTAATTTGATTTCTTCTTTTCCTTTCCTTTTATTTTTTTTGTTGCCTGATTGCTCTGGCTAATGTTTCACATACTGTGTTGATTAGAAGTAATAGTGAGTGGGGTGTCCTTGTCTTGTTCCTGATTTTAGGGGGTGTGCTTTTAGTTTTTTCCCATTTTTGTATGATGTTGGTTGTTGGTTTCTTGTAAATAGCTCTTATCAAATTGAGGTGTGGCCCTCCTATACATGTTTTCTTTAGGATTTTTATCATGAAGAGGTGTTGGATTTTGTTGAAAGCTTTTTCTGCTTCTGTCAATATGGTACGTGGTTTTTTACCTTGCTTATGTCTATGTGAAGTATTACATTTATTGATTTATGCATAGTACGTCCCCAACTCACAAACATTCAAGTTGCATACTTTCACAGATACACTGTACAGTATATGATACTCACTTCGTTGGTTTATGAACAAATTCAGCTGATGAATAATTCTTCTGAAATAGATCTTGTTCATAAGTGAGGGACTTACTGTATGTTGAACCATTCTTGCATCTCTGGGATGAAACCTTGGTCATGATGTATGATCTTTTTGATGATGTGCTTCATTCTGTTTGCTAATATCTTGCTGAAGGTTTTTGCATCTATGTTTATTGTGATTGGCCTATAGTTTTCTTTTTATCAGCATGATACTTCCATAAATGAATTTGGGAGCACTCCATCCCTTTCAATGAAAACTTGAGAACTTTAAGGAGTATTGGTGATATAACATCCCTAAAGTTTTTATAGACTGCAGCAGTGAATCTATGAGATCCTGAGCCCTTTGTTAGTTGGCAGAGTCTTTATTACTGTGGCAATTTCATTGCTTGTTACTGGGTTATTTACCATATTTTTGTCTTCCTGATAATTTATATGAATCTTAAGAATCTGTCCATTTCTTCAAAATTTGCCAGTTTGTTGGAATACAATTTTCAAAGTAGTTACCATCTTCTGGATTTTGACAGTGTCTCTTATGATTTTGCCTTTTTCATTTTTAATTGCATTGTTGTGAGGCTTTTTTCTCTTTCTCTTGGTAAGTCTAGCTTAGGGCTTATTTATTTTGTTTATGCTTTTAAAGAACCAGCTCTTTGATTCTTTGATTTTATTTTTGTCTCAATTTCATTGTTTTCCACTCTCATCTTTATAATTTCTCTCCTTAATTTTGGTTGGGATCTGGATTATGGTTGTTTCTGAAGTATCTTAAGATTCCTCATAAGATTATTTAATTGAGCTTGCTCTATTTTCCTAATGTGAGAATCTACAGCAGCGAATGATTAGATTAGTCAAACTACCACTTTCCAATTTCCAAAAGTATAGTATATTTGGTATCATACGATCGAAGAGTTTGATGGAGGCTCGTATATTCCAAGTGTAAGATTTTGGACTTCATTCTAGGACAAAATAAATTACCATTGAAGATTTTAGAGCTGAGACATGGAACATCAGAACTGTGCTAGCAACTAAGTTTGAAAATAGGAAGTTCAGGAGGAGAGGAGCCATGGTAATTTAAACCTGAAAAGGACAGTAAAAGTGAAAGGGGAGAAGAAAACGTGGATGTTAAGTGAGGTAATGGGTATCAAATCAAGAATACTGTGTTAACTATTCAAGTAAGTCAAAAAAAGGAAAGAAAGAGTATGTCAGAGATCCACAAGATTGCCTCAAGATTTTGTGATTCACTAGGAAGGCTCACAGGACATGACATAATAGTCTTACTTACTGTTAAAATTTATAGCAAGAAGGTACAAAGCAAGTTTGGCAAAGGAGAAGGGTGTATTGGATAAAGTCTGGAAGAAATCAGTGGATACTTTCAAGACCGTCCCAGTGAAGTCATGTAGGTTGCTCTCTATTCTTCCAGCATCAAATTGTGAAATACTTATTAGAGAAGCATAGTAGAGATTTATGGCCAAAGGTGGTTTTTTTTGGGGAGAGGGGGGAACAGTTATTTAGTCTCCCTCTGCCTGGTATGTACCAGAATTCCAGAGTCCCAGAATAATTGCTGGTTCAAATTGCGGATTCCCAGAAGGAAAGCTCGTTCTGCATAGTCCGTTCTGTTTATACAGTTTATAGACTAGTGATGGTGAACCTTTTAGAGCTTTTAATGATAACAAACAGCCCACTGTGTCATGTGTACCATAGGTTTGCCACCACTGGACACTGTAAGCCTCTAGTCAGTTCTGGTAATAACCCTCTCAAAAATAGGATCCGAGGTGTCACCCCAAGTCCAACCTTGAAAGTAGACTTTTCTAAGATAGATAGTGAGGCTTACTATGTTACATGTTTTTTACAGAGGTGGTCTCCCAATTTTTGAGCCTTCCAGGATTGGGTAGGTGGTGATCCTGTTGGTAGAGTTGGATCATATTGAGAAATAACTTGGGGAGAAAAGCACTAACAATTTACTGTCAATATACTGATTTTGATCCTTAGGTTAAAAATGTTTATGAAATACATGGAAAAATTTCAAAACTACAAAAAAAGATCAAAGGAGAATATAATGAACACCTATATGCCATTTATCTGGATTCACTAATCATCAATTTTGTTACATTTGCCTTAAATATCTTTAAGTATACATACAATGCACGTACCTATATGCCTTTGCTGAATCATTTGAAAATTCATTGTATGCTTCATGGCATTTTTGCCTCTAGGTATCTCAGCATATATTTTCTACAAATAAGAGCATTATCATATCTAAGTGCAATTTCATTTTCACACCTAAGAAATTTAACACTATTTCAAGAATATCTAATAGGCATATATTTAAGAATTTTCCCAAAATGTATCACTTACTTCTTTTTCTTTTTCTTTTTCTTTTTCTTTTTCTTTTTCTTTTTCTTTTTCTTTTTCTTTTTCTTTTTCTTTAAGTACAGGACCAAATCCAAGTATACTCTCATTTGCTTATGTCTCTTTGGTCTCTGTAGTTGAGGACAAACCTTCTTGCCTTTATCAAAGAAAGTTGTGTATCCCTTTGAGAACTTTGATAAAAATAATGAGGAAAATGGATACTAACTGAAATATGACAAGAATTGAAAAAAGAATGAACAGATTAGGAAAGATGCAGTTGTGTAAAATTAAAAGCGTAATGATAAAACATTCAGTGAAGGAGAATACTAGGAATTTAAGGAAAGGTGGATTTGAGGGCATAGAGCTTAGAAATGTAAAAATTCTGCTTAAATGAGAGAGTTGAAAAGATTTTTGGAGCTGTTAAGAAACCTTATGGTTTAAGAGACAATGAGAGAGCCTATATTAATCTTAATTCTTAGCTAAGTAGACATTGGAGATCTTTTATAGAGGGGATCTACATTAGTTATTGTTCTTGTTGCTGAGACAAAATACCTGACACCAAAAGTTAAAGGAAAAATATGGGTTTTTTTTTTTGTTTGTTTTTTGTTGTTGTTTTTATCTTACAGTTTGTAAAACTTTCAGTCCATAATCAGCTGGCTCCAAGGCAGGGTGGATAGCAGAGGAGAAACAGTTCATAGCAAGCAGAAGGTAGCAAACCAAGCAAGGGTTGACCACAACAGCCCTTTCTATCCCTCACATCTTATCCAGGCTACTTAGGGCAGGTAGCACTTGCACATTAAATCCTAGTGCCCTTGATCGCAGCATTGCACTGGGCGTCAATCCCAGCATCACTCATTGTAGCTCCAGCCACTTCTGAAAAAGTCCCACCACGAAGCTTTGGTGGAACATCTAGACACAAGTCATAACAG
>RJWT010044333.1:0-11817 GCA_004365215.1 Cuniculus paca
AACAGAAAGAACTCATGAAAGCTTTTCTTTTAACCACACTGAGTCAACTTGAAGACTCCAATTAGTAGAATTAAATACTCTTCTTGAAAGTAATCAATACAGTTTAAATTTACATCACCATGTCAACTCCAGAGAGAAAAATAGAAATAATTGTAGAAGTTTCCAATTTTGTAATAAGAAGAAATACGTACCTCAATCAATTTGTATATAACAGTGTGTAAATAAAATTATCACAAAGGAAATAGCTTTCTGGGAATAGCATACTCCCTGTAGCATAGCATAATGTGTTTGGATATGTTACAGACTGTAAATAAATAACAAGCTAATTGAGAACACGCATTTATTCAGCATGGGCAGCTATTGTATTAAGAAGTGCTTACACAAAAATGATACACAGTTATAGTTTAAGTTTTTGTGTTTTCTTTGTAAAAATATCAAACTTGATGTATAGTCAGCTCATATTAACATTGTCTGCTTTATTTCAAAGACTACTTTGCTTCTCTAATCTGGTGTTCCACAGACATATGTGAAAATAGAATATATAGTTTTATGTTTTCCTTAAGGTCAAAATCTAAGACATTGATATTCTGCTATGGTCTTAAAAGGTGATACATTCTTTTATAAAGCTATGGCATGCTTGAGGCTATATGCCAGTGGGAAAGAGTGATAGTTATGTGCTTAGAGCAGTGAATATATTATTTGGAAGTGAGAGAGGGGGATTGAATTTTCTTCACCACATTGTTTACCATGTCTAAAAAGAGATATATTGAAGTTAAATAAAAATCAATACCATCTGTCCCTGTTATCATTGTGCATTTTTGTTTTCTGTGTTATGTTCACTAAACATCACAGTTGACTTCATCATTTCCATGGCAGACATAATTAGATATCAAGTATGAAGTCTTTGGTATAGTCATGTCTATCCTATTGATTACACATTAAGATCACCATAAGATCCAATTCATTTATCATAATTGGTTAAATATAGATGAATTACTATGGTATGCTAGCATAGACATGCACACGCAAACACATTTGCTCTTCCAATACACTGAAATATGACAGAAGATTCATGGGCACAATCATTGAAAGAAGAAAAATCACTTATTAGAGAGAAAAATAATAAGTCTGTACTAATTTATCCATTTGTTGTTTTTAGAAAACATTTATTGATTATTTTCTATATGCCTGGCCTGTAGTAGATTCTTTGCTACCTATAAGGCAGTAAATGCATTGCTGACCTGGACCGCTGACCTTAAGGAACTTATACTTGAGTGTAGGAGATCAACACTATACTAGGTAACTAAATAAAATCAGCAGCATATCATACTGCATGAGGAGTGATTATCAAAATTGATAATTAAACAAATGTACCAG
This sequence comes from Cuniculus paca, assembly GCA_004365215.1. Classification (NCBI taxonomy): domain Eukaryota; kingdom Metazoa; phylum Chordata; class Mammalia; order Rodentia; family Cuniculidae; genus Cuniculus; species Cuniculus paca. The sequence goes on from RJWT010044333.1 coordinate 1,378, forward strand.
CTTCTAAACAACAAAAGATTAGCAAAGAAGACTTCAATTAGCAGGCATAGTGTTTTGTTTTGTTTTGTTTTGTTTTGTTTTGTTTTGTTTTGTTTGAGGCAGCAGGGATTGAACTCATGACTTCATGCTTTCCAGGCAGGCACTTAGGCCACTGAGCTAGATCCCCAGTCCTTGTGTTTTCTTATTGATCAATAAAGAACACAACAAATTTCATGGTTTAAACTATGCGTATTTATTTATGTGGTTCTAGAGGTTACTAGTTTAAAATCAAAGTAGAAAACCTGTTTTCCTTAGCTAGTTTTCATGGAAGAAGTGATTTCCTTGTCCTCCAGTTTCCAGAAGCTTCCTTCATTCCTTGTGTTGTGTGTCCTTCCTCACAACATTCCAACAGTTTCTTCCATTTCCTCTTCTGATACTCCTCACTCTGGTCTTTCTACCCCTGATTTCTTCTTATAAGGGATCTGGTGATTAGAATGGATCCACTTGGATAATCCAGGACAATCTTTCTATCTTTAGATCCTTAATTTAATCACATTTGTGAAGTTACCATTTCCATGTAAGGTAGACTATTCACAAAGTCTAATGATTAGGATGTTGAAATCGTTGGCAGGCACTTATTTAACCTATTCCAGAAAGTAAAGATCTAAGAGAATTAATGCTCTAGCCATACATAATTTCCTGGAAAACTGTTGTCCTGGAAGAATGGAAATAAACACAAAGTTACAAAAGAAGAGTATTTCTAATATGCTCAAGAACACAACGAAAGTGACAGAAGAGTTTGAGGTCAGATAGGTGCTAATTTTATGGGAAGAGACATAAAACTTCTAAGATGGATGGCAAGACACATAGTAAGAGTCTGCCTTTCATGCTACCAGACATGGGACAAATGGAAGGATTTTGAGGGAGAAGTTGCATTGTCGTCCATTGAGTCATGGTATCATTCTGGAGGCTGGGTTTAGAACAAGGTGAAAAGAGATAAAAGAAGAGAATAATAAAAGCAGTGTTGCAGTAATGTAGCCAGTGATGGATGTGAAAAGAGATTCACATTTTGGATAGATTTGGAAGGTAGAAATAAAAGAATTGGTTTTGAGTGACAAACATTGAAATGACACAGAAGTTTAGTTCTAAGCTACTGAAAAAATAAATAGAGCTGTGCATTAAGTGAATCAAAGGAAATTAGGAATACAGCCAGTTTTGAGAGGAGAATCAGATCTTGGTTTGTGACCTATCGAGTTGAAATTCCAATTACTCATACAAGTGGAAATTTAGTTTATAGTTTGTGTAGGGGGATACCAATTCATAAATCATCATCACGTAGTTAGATTTAAATATAAGAAGTTAGATGAGATCACTTAGGGAGTAGACATAAAGAGAAAAGAGAAAATGTCTGAACTTTCAGCCTCAGAACAGTAGAGCACTCCAAAATTAAGGGTCCAAAGCAGGGCTGAATTTTTTAGACTTGATATCCACGTAAATGCACTGCATCCTACACTCGGAGGATTCCTGTGTTTGTTTCAGGGTGCTGTTCTTGCCCTGCAATTTCCCATACTTGAAAAAAAGGCCTTGCATTTTCATCATGAGCAGCAGTGCACAACCTATGTAGCTGCTTCTGGTTAAGGGCACATAAAGAACCAGAAAAGAATCTAGAAGTGGTCAGGGAGGTAAAATAAAAATCGAGAAGGTATAAATTACTGGGAACCAAATAAATCCTGGGAATCCCCAGGAATCAAAATAATAAAATCTTACAACTGGTTACTGTCAAGTAAAATAAAGACTGAAAAGTGAGCACTACACTTAGCTGTGGACAAGTCGTTGGTGTCTTTGAGAAGAGCACATATAGTGGAGTGAAATATAGTGGAGCACATATAGTAGGATGAAATTCCGATTGGAGTGGATTTACTTTAAAAACTTTCAAGAGAAATTAATGAATGACAAATATTGATAAAAGAACTTTTCTCTAGAGTACAGAGGGAAATAAAGTAAGAAGACAGAGAGAGAAAGAGAGAGAGAGAGAGAGGGAGAGAAATATTAACATAGTGTATGTTCATCATCATAAAGGGAAAAAAGAAAGCATAAAAACAAAAGGTAATAATTATTGTAATATTGTTTTTAAATAGAAAAAGGAATCTCAGACCTTGTATACAGTAAGATGTTAGCCTTAACTCTGTGTTGAGGAACACTACGGTCTTAGTTACTTTTCTCTCATTGCTGAGACAAAATACACAACAGCCAAAATTAAAGAGGGAAAGGTTTATTTAGCTCACAGTTTGTAGAGGTTTCAGTCTGTAATCAGCTGGCTCTGAGGCAGGGTGGCATAGGTGGAATGGGATTAACCATTCATGGCAGTGAAGACAGCAAAAGAAACAAGAACAAAAAGGTGAGGGGTAGCAAGCCTCTTTTTAATCCCTCATATTGTACACATTCTATCCATCCTAGGGTGAGTCCTCTACACCTTAGGATGTAGAACTGCTGAGTCACTCAGTTAAGCTTCTGGATTTCTCAAGTTGATACTATGCGTAAAGCATTACAACCGTTCATACTAAAACCCAAAATAATATACTATATGGATTTTGACATTGAAACTACCATAGGGTTTACTATTACTTTCACATTTGTCATTTTATCTATGAAGCAAGCAATGAAGAAAGTGAAACAAGATGTGTTAGTGATTTGAAGGAAAAGATATAAGTATATACAGTAATTTGTAAGAGAAGAAAGAAAGTGCAAGGAATATATTTGTGATTTTCAGGTTAAAGACCTATGCATGGTAAGTGATCATCAGTTTAACATTTGTTATATGGTTGTAAGTGTGTAGCACCAGTATTGGCACAAAGGAATAGAATCAGACAAAACAAAGGTTGTTGTTTTACCAAGTAAACATGTTAAAAAGATAAAGGAAAAAAATCAAAGTTAAAAGCAAGATGAACAATAATGGTGTTTGCAAAATGTAACTTGCATAGCAAGAAAAGAGGCCTTGAAAGGCAGAAAGAACTAGAAATGTGGTCAGGTAATGATCTCAAAGTATAATGAAGACAGAAGGATTGCTGGAGTTGAAGGAAGAGGAGAAATGAACAGGAGCAAGACTAGAAAGGGCAGAGAACATGATTCTTGAAACTGAAATTATGACCACAACTTGCAACCTCACCACAGTTCAGGTCAATGGCATAACTTTTACAATATGGGACTGAAAATGAGTAGAGACAAAATTCATCAAAGGAGGAAAAAATCAAGACTCTTTAGAGGATACAGCAAGTAAAGATAATCTATATAAATATGGTGACCATCAATTACAATCACCTAAGAGAAGAGTGTTAGAAAATCATATTAATGATCCAGGTGCTAAAATCTTTAAGTGAGTGAGGTTAGTACTTAGGATGTTGATAGATGAATACAATATGGAAAGCAGTAGGTGATTTGGTCTGAAATGAGATTCAAGTCAGAGGCGTTTGTAAGTGAGGGAGAATGATCTAGAAGAAGCCACATGGAGAAGATTAAAATATCCCTTACTTTCAGGAGCAATATTCTGAGAGATGTGAGAGAAAAACCATCCCTTTGAGAGGGACTTATAGAGAACCACATTATAGAAGAACACAATTTTACTTAGAGATTGAAGGTAGCGAGAGTATTGGCAGAAAAGTTTCAAATTGATTGTGAATTTGATGATGATGAAGCCATTTAAAATCACTTTTCATTGACCTTTTAAAAAACTGAGAGCCTACAGGATATATTCTTCATCCAAAAAAGAATTAAATGTGAAGTCAATTACTGAAAGATGTCTGGAAAATTCTTGCATGGTTAGAAAGAAAGCATCTCGCTTACAAATAATTTGAAAGGAAAACTAGAAAACATTTTTTACTTGAATGCAAATAAAAACAAATATATCAAAATTTGTGTGATGAAGACAAAAGAATGCTTAGGCAGAAATTTGTAAATTTAAATGCCTATTTTAAAATGAAGAAAGATTTTATGTCAGTGAGCTAAATTCTAAGTATGGGAAGCTCGGAAAAGGAAAGTAAATTTAGTCACGATAAGTGGAAAGAAAGTATTAATAATAATAGAAGTCAGTGAAATAGATAATAGATAAATAATAGAGAAAAATAATGAAGACTAAAACTGTATTAGGAAGACTCTGTCTCAAAAATAAAGAACAAAAAAAGGCTAAGGACATCATTTAGTGTGAAGGCCCTGGGTTCAATCCACAGTATAATAATAATTAAAAAAAAGCTACCTAATTGGGCTTTACAAAGTTAACCATTTTTTGCTCTTCCATAAGTGTCATTGAAAGACAAGTAGAAAGTTGAAGGAGGTTGCTGTCTTGGAAATAACTTTTCAGTATACATATCTCTGAGTAATCTTATGTCTAGTATATTAAAAATCTTTGAATATTCAAAAAATAACTAAGCAGATGAAAAAATAAAATGAACAATGACCTAAAAATCAAGCAACTATTTCACAAAAAGTATTTTTGAATGATCATTAAGAGCGTGATCTATTCTCAACAAATTTAGTAAATAAGACCACAGCAGGATACAACTACAGAGCTAGCAGAAGAGCTAGCGAAATGATGGACACTATTGAAACATTGGCAAGGATGTAATTCACTGCTGAAAGGAGCACAAAACTGTACTACCACTTTTTATGAGCTGTCTAACTGTAGATTATAAAGGACAAACCACACATATCATAGGGTCCAGAAGTCATACGCCTAGCCTGCACTCAATAGAAGTACAAACATATACCTACAATAAGATTTGTAGATATGTGCTTGCAGAAGTCTCAAAAACAAAACTAAGCATGTCAGTTAACAATGTGATTAATGAATAAACTGCAGTATATTCATATAACAGGTTCTTACTTGTGAAATATATTAATTACTGGTCCCTATGCCATCATTGAAGAAGAACAAAACATTTCAAGTGAAAGTAGCCAGCCACATGAAAATACCAAGTGTAAATTCTATTCTGTGACTTATGAAACAAGCAAAATTAATTTACTGTGGTAGAAATCAAGTCATTAATTGCTTGGAGAGAGGAATTAAAGTCATTTGGTTTGGCAAAGCAAATGAGGGGACTTTCTGGAATGATAGAATTATTCTGGATGTTGAATGAGAAAATGGTAACAGCAGAAACGTGTACCATCCATCAGACATTATACTTCAGTGAAATTAAAAATGGAATTGCTTGATATTTCTTATTTTATTGTGCATCAGTAAGAAAATAATGCAAAAACCTTCATCTTAAGACAGAAAAGCCATGTTTTTCTTATTCTGTGTCTTTGTAATTTTTGTGTTTGAGTAATTTGAGATAATAGCGACCTTTGTTTAATATCTTACGGGATTTTCACAAAAGATGCAACATAGTTACTGTCAACATTACTATTAACTTGATAAAGCAGATTAGCTTTTAATGAAAATATATCCTCTGGTTCTAAAATATGTCTAAAGGAAATATTCCATTTTTAGAAATTTATTTCTTATCCTCCCTTGGTGGCTAATGAGCTTTAATTAAGTTTAATTGCAAAGTTTATCACAGTGACACAGAGTATACTCATCTGTTCTTCATCTCCACACCCCACCTTCATTCCCTTAGGAAAAAAGTAAAATTCATTTCTGTTTTAAGTAGAAAACAGAAGCAAATAAGACTCCTGAATAAAGCACAATGCTCTATGTGTTTGTTGGATTAGGATATATTTAAATTAAGGAGCTTTTAGTGACATTGCATAATTGTGAATAATTTTTTTGTTCTGCTTCCAAAGCCTGTACTGCTTTTTAAGAATTGTTTGCTCTTCTAACAGCTGCTTTTTATTTAAATTCTTCACTGTGTTGTCTTACACTTGAACCCTTCCCTTGACGCGTGCTGCCAACCTTGCCACAAGCACAGTGGGAGTGGTTTTGGAAATGCTGTGTCTAAAGTGTTCTCTCTCCTTTACTAGTGTTTCACAACCTCTTTCCCTTATTTTATTACTGAGTCCAATCTGTCCTTAGCCAAATGAGATCATATTTATGTTGAGGAAAGCCATACCTGCTGTGAGTGGTTTTTACTTTCTTCTTTTGAATTCTTTCCTTTTAATTTCTAAATGCAGCTTACTCTACAAAACATTTCTTTCGTGCCTTGAGGAAAAAAAAAAAACAAAACACCAAAAAGGAAGTGAATTATTTATATTTTTACTTTAAAGTGCAAATCTCTTAGGATTAGTGAGAATATATTTGGTGTATTGCATTGCATCTAATGCAGTGTAATTGTGTAATAAATATTAATGGGAATAATAGAAAATGTGGATAGGGAATTTTTCTTAAAAGAAAACAATTGTTCTGTTATCTATAATAAAATGAATTTCAATTTATGGGATATTGAGATCTGGAAAAACATGATGCTTTTAAAGAATATCATGGAAATGACTTTTCAAAACTGGAAGTAAAATCATGAAGAAATATAGCGAGATTTGAGAGAAGATGACCCTAGGATACAGGAATTTGTCTTCCTTCTTAAGCACAATTAACAATTGTACAAAATGGATAAATGGTACTTTTTCTTCTGGCAATGTCATTTACTGGTTTGAAGAACTAACTGAAATATCTGCCCTCTTCTACAGACCTAAAGCAAAGAAAGAGAGGAACTTTACCACTCGGTGGGCCCAATTTCAGCAGGGCTTCAGAATATGAATAACATTTCATTAAAATGGAAAAAAAAAGTGTAAGAACCTAACAACAAAACAGGTCACTTGGTTCTTTTATGTTTGAACAGCAAAAAATAGTTTTGAAAGGTTATATTTTTTCTTCTTTATTTTCACAGGAATACACAATTCTTTTTGGATGAAAGTCCATTTTGTAGACTTGGCAGAAACTGTAGACCAACTGATTTCAATAGTTCTGGTCATTAGGGTACTAATTATAACAAGCTAAAAACAGATATATATATATATATATATATATATATATATATATATATATATTCATTTTTATTATATATAATGTTTTTCTTCCTCCTGAATGCTACCGATGGATTGGGCCTCTGGCAGCTCATAGTTCTCTTTTAAGAAACCAATGTTCAGTATAATTATTTATAGCAATCTGAATAGAAAGAATGATGTGAATGTGTGTTTGAATTATACAATGGCCACTGATGTGTGTCCCAGTTACCACTCGTGGTCCTTGTCCTGATGTGCTTACTGAAAGAAAACCCCAACCCTTCAGGCAGGACAACACAGTGTCGCTAGGCCCTGAAAAGTTGTGACTTCCTGCCGACTTTTACAGCCTCTCTGTGGAATACTGACGTGTTTCCAGGGACATTTGCAGCCCCTGTTTGTGTGAGACTAGGCAGCCTACAAATTCCTATTTGTAGGAAATGTGCAAGTAAACCATAGCCAGTAAGATAAAACCAGTACTGAACTTGAAAGAAGCTAAGATGTACTGTGGTTCCACACCCCACTTTATGTGCTAAAGGTTGCATACCTAGGTCACACAAAAATTGAGAAGCTCATGTAAAAAAATAATGTCATCTAAGTTAGTTCTTATTTTGTTGAGCTGAATATGACAATCTTTGTTATTTTCAGTATACGAATATCGAGGGCTCATCAGGTATGCAGCACAGTCCTAAGCACTCTGAATGAATTATTTTAAATAATACTAGGAAGAATCCTGTCTCAGTCTTTTTGTGAAACCTCAAGTAACAGTTTCTGTTTCCTAGTCTGTGCTTGACATCATTATCCTTGCAGAAAATGTCCAGTAAAGGTGAGGTAAAAGAGTAAACAAAAGAAGGAAATGAATGTTCCTGGCAGGTATTGTGACTACACTATTTTGTGCAATGGTGTTCAAGGAAATGGAAAAGTCACTTTTAAGTCACATGAATTGGGTTTACCTTGCCCTAGTGTCCAATCCACAATCCCTTCCTCAGTCTTTCTAGGCTCCTGTTTCCTCACCAAAAAAGGAGATGCTACTTAACCTCTGCAATCTTAAATTTTTATGTGTGAAACATTCTGCCGCATTTCTCCATTAGCTAAAGCAAAGTCAAAATACAGTATGGTTTTTGTTTATACATATTTCCCTTTCAAAGTTTTCTATTAAAATACATATTCCTTACGTAATTATGCAACTTTCATTGGTAACTATCTAGGAGCAGTGTTTTCCAACGGTCATGGAATTAGTGCAGGAGATGGAACCGAGAAAGGGGCAAGTAGAACTGCACATGAACATTCAATCTCCATAGGGAAATGTTCTCATTATCTATAATACATTTTTCTAGGTTATCTGAATCCTAATTGCATGGTGGCTATAAAGCCATTCTGAAATTTGCAGAAAAGTGATAGCAATGCAAAATAATTTGTGTATGTTTCTATGCAAATTAATAATAGCTGGTAGCAGGAAAATGTCCCTAACTCCTGGAAATACCGGTTTTGCTTCCATTTGTGTACTCATTTTAATATTCCTGTCTGTAAGTGTGTCTGTCCTTGAATTCTCCCTTGAACCGACTGTAACACCTCACTAGTTTTCTCATTAATAAGTGATATAAAATCCTTAACATGTGATCCTTTTTACATCGGAACGAGTGTCATAACTTTTACCTTTTTGCTGGAAAATGATCTTTTAACAATCAAATTGCAGTTTTGCTTATCTATCCTTGAACACATTCAGTGCACACATACTGAGTGAGTTGAGCCTCTGTGTAGTATCGTGTCAAGTGCTGCCCTAGACAGCACCGGAAAGTGCTATGGTATAGTTATACTGTGAATGTCTTCCAAGTGTCTTACACTGGAAATATAGTCCTTGATGTAGTAATATTAAGGGATAATGGAAATTTTAAAGTGTGAGGTCTAGTGGGAGAGGGGTATATCATTGAGGATGCTGGCCTTGGAAAAGATTAAGGTAGTTTCACAAAACCCTGGTTAGTTTTTACAAGAGTGAATTATTACACAAAAGCAAGCCTGGTCCCTGAATCTTTCACTGGCTCCCTGCCTTTCTAAGAAATCTCTTCCACATTTGCCATTGACACAGAAATGACAAGCATATAAGGCCTTCACAAGGGCCAAATCCATCTAACACAAATTGTGAATTAAATAAGCACCGTTAAAAAAATTATCCACCCACAGGTATTTTGTTATAGCAGTGCAAATATAGACTACAAGCAGCAGTAAAACCATAATCTGACTTAAAGGAAGGAGAGTTACTGACTCATAGATCTAATTCTCTTTTCCTATAATCCTCTCATCATTCTTTCTTTCTTCTTAGCTTTCTTACTTTGTGTCACATGAAGTAAAATAAATGAGAAAATTATTTTACTATGATGAATGGTATGAGCATAGGCAGATCGCCCCTCATTTATAATAAAATTGATAAAATGTTTGAGCTAAAATGACTCTATTTCCATGCTAAACAAATTAAACATCTTCTTATCAAGAGGGGAAAAAAATGACATGCCACATTGTTCTAACGGAGATTCTTCTTTAAAAACAATCTCAAAAAAAATCCATGAAAACAGAGTTGAGAGTGATTTGGTAGCCAACTTCTGGGCAGACAGGAAAGGAGAAAGAGCCTGAAAGTAGCCATAGCACAGGGCTGCCAACAATGGGCTCGATTATCATTTCCTGGGCTGACAGATGAATTAAATGGAAAGACATGCCTGCCAGGGAACTGTAAAATTTTATTCTTTTCACCCCATTATATGCTCTGGCTTTATGTGGTGTCATTGTGATAAAATAAGGATTTGAAGAGGAAGGATCTGTCTTTAACTTTACGATTTAAACCATCTCCTGCTCGATTGTAACACTTTATGCATTTTGTAACTAGAAAGAGGGCTAAAAACCATCACATGGTGGAAACATTCAATAATTCCTATTGCATCGGACATGACCCATTACTTTGACTGTGGCCTTTACTTTTCTTCATCTCCAGGTTTAATTTTATGGGAATTGTAAAATGAGTATTGTGCCATTGCACTTATAAAACCAGAAGCATCCAACCTGTGTCTATAAAAGCAAACTAAAAGGAAAAGTTGAAGTGATTATCTGGAATTTTTACCCATTCATTAAAATCTTCTTACTCTTATAATTGCTCATATTCAGTAAATATTTTTCACAAGTTCTGGCACTGAAAATATAATAGTGAGTGAAAGAGATATGGTCTTGACCCTCATGAATATTAAGTTGTAATTGAATAAGTTTTAATTTAAATAATTAAATTAAAATAAATTTAAAATAAACAAACATAGCAGTCATTCATAGACACACACATACACACATATATATATGTATATGTATACAATAAAATTGTGACATTGGCTGGTTTTATGCAGATGATTAAAATCATGACGCCTTAAATGTAACCTGGATGATTTTCTCTATTGCAACTGGAAAAGGCCTCTCAGCAAAGTCTTTCTTTTAAGCTGTGACAAAAATGGCCAAGAATATGGTCCTACAAATATTTGAGAAACAATCTTCCTAATCAAC
>RJWT010044334.1:0-11803 GCA_004365215.1 Cuniculus paca
CAGAAAATGACAATCATAAGACAGATTTTTTAAAAAAAGTATTAGTGGTCAACAAATTAAATAAAAACACTTAGTAGAAAGCCTCACCAGTAAATTAAACAGGAGACAGAATTGCGAAGTGTGAAAACAAGGTCGAGTTGTAACACTCAGTGAAAAACAAAAATGAATAAAGAAGCAAACTATGAACAAATCATCCAACAACGCTAGGATAGGATTATAAAAATAAACATGAAGTTTTAGTGGAGAAAACAGCCCTGAGGTATAGTGTAAAGACATATAATAATAAAAATAAAATAATAGAACATTTTCCAAGTCTTGGAAAACATACAGATACTCAAGTAAAAAAACCCGTTTAGAAAACCAAGCAGGCATGACCAGAAAATATTTTTCAGGTTTATATTTCAGATAACATAACAAGGAAAAACTATTGCAAAAAATGCCAACTCTTTAATGAAAAAAGGAGAATAAAAAGTCACAACAACAGTGATTTCTCTGCAGAAACTCTAACTGCCAGGAGGGCAAGGAATTATTTAAAATCCTGAAAGAATGAGATAGGAGGTCAATGGTGGTGCTATTGTCTGTTTCTTTTTTTTTTTTTATCATGATCTGATATGTGCTTTTTAATTATTCTCTTTCATTGAACTACACCAGGGAAGGGAGGGTATTTACAAAGTGAATTCAAATTATTTGGGAGGTGAATTGCTTTAATAAGTCCAGGAAATAGGGTAAGGAAAGGACAGTCAATAAAGGGCAAATGATCGGGCATTTAGTCCAGGATTTTCTGGGAGGGAGCATGAATATCAAGCTGTCTCATAAGATGGAGCTGGAATGCGTATGTATCACACTCCCTCACTCATTGATTGGGTCTTGCTTGTGCAGAATATTAACTGTTCTTTGAGAAAACAATGGAAGGATTATCAGGAAATTGTTTGGTAAGTGGACATATAGTCAAGGCCAACTCAATAGTTCTTAATAACCTTGTGTGTTTAACTACTTTTGATATGTGTGTCTCCTTTAGGTATTAGCTTGAATTCCTTTTTCTTTATCTTTCAGTATCATTCAGTCAAGCTTTCTTTCAAGACAGCCTTAGTCCTCTAAGGCTAAGTACAATCAAAAGACTAATGAAACTTTTATTAGCATTATGCCAACATTGCTGTATTTATATTTTTAACTGATGACAATAGTTCTGAAGGATAAAGGAATATTTTGATAAGAAATGTGGAAAAATACTAGATTTTGAAAATTGCATACCAAAATGCAATTGTTTTATGTTCTGTAAACTACAGTATGTGCGAACTGTGACTTTTCAGTCATTGCTCTAGTCTTATCAGCAGTAGGTTTTCAGTTAAATATTATTTCAGAACATTCAAACCTGATTGTGTTTTAATTCATATTAACCTCAGTAGCTGCCCATTTTTACTAGGTTGAACATTCTTCTGCTATAATCATTCATGTAGCTCCAGGTCCCAGAAATGAATGGTTAAAAACCCAATTATTGCTTATGAGCTCCTATCTGGTACATCCAGCTGAGAAGATATTTGTACAGTTATGAAAGATCTGAATGGCATCATTTATAATGACACTAGGAACTAGAACACTTTAAATGAAGGCAGCATAATTAGATTTTAAAAATCATGATTGGTGAGAAGGAAACAGAATTTTCCATACAATCTTAATGGTAGTACAAACTGAAATTATTTTCAAAGGTCAATTTAACACATCACTCAAAATCATCGACCACTTTTTTTTTTTGTACTTGGAATTGAACTCACAACCTCGTGCTTGACAGGCAGGCACTGTGCCGCAGAGCTACATCCCTGGTGACCACTATTTTTTACAGGCAGCAATTTAACATGATGATATAAATGAATATTTCTGCAAAGATATATTTTGAAAATTGTTCCTTGCAATACATTGTATAGCTGAAAGAAAAGAAAAAACAACATGACTTTAAGTAGCAACAGATGACAAAAAATTAAATACTAAGTTTAAGTAAATAAGTCACTCAAAAAGGCAATAATATACTCAAAATGTGTATGCTAGTATGTGTAAGTAATAAACTGCTGAAAATATTAAAAAGCCAAAGAATACACTCACATAATTTCTGTTTGTGTATTTCAGAAATAGATAAAAGTATATCAAATTTGAGTGGATTTAGAGTCAGGCCAATAAGGCTTTCAATTATTTCTCTTTAAACTTTTGATAATAATTCGTTGTACATACGCATATGCTACATTTATAATTTAACAGAAAGAAATCGAACTATCATAGGATGATATCACTTTGAATGGATTTCTGTGCAAGTAATCATGTGAGGTGGGCCAAGACGTGAATTTGAGGTTATCAGGTTTCCATCTGTTGCGGAAGGACAGATTAACCTCCTTTAACTTTATACCAGATAAAAGCAGCATTGTATGAATGACACATATATTTTACATGAGGTAAGATTGCTTCTAGAAATTTTCATTCAAGTACACTTGATACAGACAATGCTAAGATTTAAATTTATGGAAATAAATAACATAAAACTGTAGATTTGAACTGAGATCAAAGATTACTGTGACTAACATGAAAAACCATGCAGTATCACAACCATTTCAGGTATGTTCAATTCTGAAAACAGAAAATTGTTTGTAATACGTCACCTACTTTTAAATGTCTGTCATTTTTATCGTCATTGATGTTTTGTAGTAATGAGTGGAGTTTCCTATTTTTCTCTGATACACTTACATCGTTCTCCATCTGGACTATTAAAATGTCAAGAGAAGGTCATTTATTTAGATTATTCGGCCTCATTACACAAATATAAACACTGCCGAAACAAATTTCATCGATCTGACTGTTTCCTGTTTGTGTGCCTCCAAAAATGCTCACCTTGACTGAAGCAACATAATGTAGTACTGAAGCCAGATGCGTGGCTGTTTGTTCAGACCACAAAAATGGTAATAAAACATTCATCATCATCTAAAACATGATAGCAAAAATGTGAATCATATTAGTTCATGTTATGTTTCCTTGCATTAGGCACAGTGGGATTAGTGAATTATTTGCTGACAAGTTACATAGGAAGCTTCAAATCTTACCCACATCTTACTCTAGATGATTATGAAATTGTCACTCTCAGAAATTCAGGAAGAAACAGACAATTGTAAGTTTTTTGTGACCCCTGTTGTTTCATGCTACATAAATTAGCTTATAAAATTAAAGATTTTGTGTTTAATTATTAATCAGCTTCAGAATTAAAAAAAAACATGCAAACAGGTATTTCAACTTCGAGAGAAGAGATATGAAACTAAATACATCAAATAGAAATATAAGTGATAAAATGTGTAATTTCATTGTTATATCTGTTTTATAAAAATATCCAACTATTTTATTTACATATGCAATGTATTATACATTCCCCACTCATTAATGCTTACTGGTCACCTTGTGATATGTATATATACTACATATGTGATGTGTATGTCAGAACCATTTATGAACAGTTTTATAGTGTACACAGAATCACTTAATACTATTTCACAATTATTGGACAAGTTTTTAGTACTTTATTGTCTTACAATTATTTGAAACATTTAATAGGTTCAGTATCTGATTTTTCCAAAGGTCTTTAGATTGCTTTTATTTGTTGTCTTACCTTGTTTTTTTTTTTAAAAACTGTACACCTAGAGACTCATGGATCTAGAAGTTCATAGTCAGTGGGAGAGAATTATGAAATTTTATATTTTTTTGTGTTTGTTTATTAACGCAGTTCACAACTCTGGCATGGCACAAGGGTTGAGAGATCACTTGAAATCTAAGTCCAGTTGAAACTCAGAGAAAGCCTAGAGGGGCTATCTTAACCTTAACTGAGACTCCTCAGTATAACAGAGTCTCAGGAAAAAAATGCCCCAAACTAAAGCTTCGGTGGTTTTTTTACAGATAGAAAGAGAAAGGATAGGGAAAGGTAAAGGTGATCTGCTACATGATTGACCTTTGGACGAATCTAAGTGATAAATCACAACACAGAGGGGAGAGGACCAAAGCATTCATTCCTTAAGGCATGTGTTTGGATCCTCTTTGGACCTGTGGCCTTGTAGACTAATTTTTACTCTCTAACCATGCATTCTGGGAGAATTTAGACTTTGGCCCCAAAAGTTCTTTATTTCTACATATCCGTCTCATACGTATCTCTGATCAGTGCCTCCCCAGTTTATATTTTTATTAGTACATGTGTGTAGCAATGCATAACTTCCTTGTGGGGAGTTAATTCATGTACATAGCATATCATAATTCAATTTTTCCATTTCCTTTCCATTTGTTCCCTCCCTCTCCAACCTCTCTCATCTTTTTCCTGTTTCTTTGTATATACAAGTATTTGTAGCAAATAATGTATACATTTCTTTTCTGTAAGGGGTACATATAAATGCCACATCTTAATTTTTTTCATCTTCTATCTCTATTCTCACTCCAATTATGTTTTGATTCATGAAAGTTTTCATGTATAACCTGAAATATGATCATGGCAACACATTATATTTTAAGCTATCAAATCAGTAAAAAATAATATATTCTTAACACATTAAATTTTAGTTTTGGAATATTTTCTACTTTAAGGAGAAAATAGTTACATGAAATTGCTCTCTAAACCCATGCACACCAACGCATGTAGCATATTTTGTTTTTAGTTTCCCTGAAGACAAAAATCTTCTATTTAAAAATATCTTTTCTGTAAAATATTAACCTAATGTATAAATGTATTATATGAATGTAACAATGGATAATATATGAACATGTGGATATGTTCATGTGATAGATAAATAAGTTTAAATAAGGTTCAAATATTAGAACTCATAGGTTACAGAAGCAAATTATTGTAGAATATTGTAATATAAATGCCTTATAGCTCATAATATCTAAACTCAAATTAAATGCTAAATTAAGAATGATTTTAATTACAAAGTAAAGCCTGGTTTTTAAAGGTTCTAATGTAAAATGTATTTTTTGAAGAAAAAGTATTACAGAGATGCATAGCAATGAGTATTAAAAACATTATATTTATTTTAATGATAGAAGTGTTTATCTCAGCAGATTATATGGGTACATTATTTTTAAATAATGGTCTTTGCATTGCACAGGAGTGCATTTTAGAAAACTCTTTGAAAAGTCAAAGTCTAATGATATTTATTTATTGCTAGTTGTTAGATTAGTAGAACTTTTATGGGGTTTCACATTAGTTACCTGATAGCTGTGATCAGGTTTTAGTTTCACTAAGTAAATGTTAAAACAACAAGAACTGGAACTCAGGAAAACTTTGAGATAGTATAGGTTTATTCTATATTTGAAAAAAAAAATTTGATCAAAGCACTACTGATGTTTATGTAAAACAGAGCATAATGGAAAAGCAGATGTAATTAAAAAGACTAGTTTGACAAAAACAGTCAAGGAATACTGCTTTAACACAATCGTTGTGAACACGTTTGTAATTTGTTTATCGTTTTATTCCCCAATTCTGTTATCAATTTGCAGGTTAAATGTTGTAATCAGAGTTGTCAAAATCACTTAGTGATCCACAAATTAAATTTGACCTTCCAATTTAAATCTTTTCAAGTTAATGGAGATTATAATTAGTGGGAAGAAAAAAAAGTTATTTGAATGCACTAAAAAATCAAAATATTTACCTGCGAAGCTCCGATGGATTCAATGCACCAAAATGATAACTATAAACTTTTTAGATTTCATAATTTTCAATCTATTGAGGAAATATAAAGAAATAATTATCTTCTTGGATTTTCTATTTCTGTTAAGGAGAAATTGCACTATTTTTAAATGTCCAATTTGCTTCCATCTGCCAAGTAACAACCAGTCTCAAACTAATGACGCAGTGAATATTTAAATATTGTCAAGAGACATAAGACCTAGTCACCATTGACAAGTGTACATAATAAGTGATGAAAAAAATCTTCTTCTTGGATACATGTCTGTAAAGCATATTAATTGAAAGCTAAAGAATCATTGTTTTGGAATTGAGTCTTCTATGCTTATTCCTGTTCATGAGAATAAAGAATGCAATATTCCAGCAGGGCGAATAGCACTTTGTGATATCCGTAAGTAATTATGGTAGGTATTTAGGAAGGGGAAAATGGTAACAATGATAATAATGGGAGAAAAAATGAGTTAGAAGGTGCTAAGTCATCTAGTGCCTCGTACACGTCAGTGTTTAAAGTGTTCAGGTGTTATGTGGTTCCTTGCTCTTCTCATCAGTGTTAAGAAACGTATTCCCACATACTTCTTGTTTTTCTTCTGGTGAGGAAACCTACACATTAGGATCCTTGCCAATGAGCATAATTTTTTTAAAAACTTGATACTATCCCTAAATGCAATGCACCCAAATCATAAATTTTAATGTACATTTAAATGTTTTTGCAAGCATTTTAGTAGATCTCAGTTTACCAGGCTGACCTAGTTTTGTGTTGATAGGTATTCCTATACATCTGTGTGAATTTGTAATTGATGCCATAAAAAATTCAAGACACATATGCATATGCAATCCATGTATATAAATTATATTTTGCCCATATTTTATGCACATGTCAGATCTATTTCATAATAGACACTTAAAATGGACATGCAGTTCTCTCATTTAAAAGACTAATTTCGTATACTGAAGAATGTTATCTTGCTAGCTAAATTTAATTAAATACAATTCAATATAATTTTATTTGTGGTTCCCCTTTTTTGACGAGGAGTATCGGCAATCGAACTCAAGATCTTTCCAGGCAAGCACTGCATCACTGAGCTAAATCCCCGGACCCCTGAGGTTCTCTTTTTCAAGTGACCAGGCTATATTGTTTCAGCATATTAACAGAATAATATTAATTGTTTTGAAGTCTTTAATTTTCATCGTACTTTCAAGGTACAGCCATTATTTCCGTTTTACAAATAAGGTAAGTCAATTAAACAAGTTAAGTATTTAAAGTATGAGCTTGAGAGAAAATTTTAGACTCATGGGATCAAAGTACTTGCTACTTCTGTTTTTCTCTACTTCACAATTCAAAATCCATTTTTAAAGGGATATATCACATTACACTAAATGCAAGTATTATTTATTTTTAGCTGCCTCTGAAGTATTTTTTTCAGAATGATTACTTCAGGGAACAGGTTTTCAGCACATGTCAACATAAAAAATGATGGTGACATAAATAATTATGATAGATTGTCTACATATTTGATCTGGATTTAGGTTTCAAACAAACTCATCTTCTTGCTATTATATTTGGGGAATTGTTTAAATTGCTTGCAATATGAGCTAGCTATTTGTAACCAGCTGTCTTACTAGGTGTTGATAAAGATTAATCACTCTACTACTTTACATGCTTTTATTTCTCCTCACACTGCACTCCTCATTTGCAATTAAAAAAATCACAAGTCTGTCATTATTAGTGATAATTAGCCTCAGAATGTTATGCTATGTTCCCCTACACAATCTTTCATTAAAATTTTAAGTATCAATTCCTTTCCAGGCATTTTCAAACCCTTGTTCATCTTTTATATACCCCAAAGTCTGCTCATACAACTGTCCCCATTTTATTTTTTCCCTTTATTTATTCTGTTTTACCTTATGTGACATTTCCATTTTAAGATGTATTGAGCAACAGTCAATGAAGTAATTTTTCTACTCATCTTCTTTCCATGTCTTCATAATAGGACTGTATTTGAAAATTTTATCAGCAAGTGTGATGCAACAGTAAATATTTAAATTCTTTTGCTACATTTAATTTGTTCACAGTTCATCAACATACCAGATTCACACTTTCTAATTTTCATTATTACCTCCATCAACATGGACTGAACAATAAGTCCATTTCTGACAGAATATTTCAGGGGATTCATATCTTCTTAACCTGATATTTTCTTTCTTTACTATCAATAATTCTAAGTGTCATGGTTAATTATTATTTTTAACAACTTGCTTTTCTCAAGCATATTTAAATTTGTAATATACATATATACTGCATGTATTTTATCATGAGAAATACATGCTCACCTTTACATTGTCATGTGTATTATTGTTATCCCAAAATTAGTCTTGCATCATTAAAGAAAGATGTCACAACTTTTATATAAGCACATATATCAGAATAATATTTTATCATGGCCTTCAATGAATTAATTTTTGAATTATTAGGTCAAATTATTATAAGAGCCATTATTGTTATTTTTTAAGTATAAAAATTTACCATAAATTTATATATATTACTTTGAGTTGTTTAGGTTTCAGTAGAATTTTAAAACTGAAAACACTGAAGCTTAAAGGATAATGTTGTTATCAAAATTATATGGATGATTAAGTGTCAGATTCATAGATTAAAATTAATTTTGTGTAACTAGTAAGTCTAGCAATTTAATCTAAAAGTAGTAGTAACTATGATGCCAAATAATAAAAGCAAGGTTTTAAATAATACATTTTTTAAAAATGTAAATTGAATTATAAGATGTTATTAAGTATTTTAAGTGATACATGAAAAAATAAACAATGTATGCATTCATAGTCTATTTTGATATTTGAATACATTGTACAATGCTTTAAAGCAATTCAAATATGTCTCCCTTCAAATTTTTTATCATTTATGGAGAAAACATTCAAAATTCTTTCTTCTAGCTTTTTAGATCTACAATATACATTCACCATCTATAGACACACTACTGAGAAATAGCACACCACAAATTGCTTTCCTACCTACTGGTAGCTAACTACCTATGGACTAGATGTTCACTGTCTATCGACCCTATGATCCAGCCTCTCAGAAGCACCATTCTACTTTCCATATGTATGCAATTAACATGTTTAGATTCAACATATGAATTGAACCATAAGGTATATTTTTTCAAGCTTCACTTGACATGATCTTCTTTTAGTTCTAACCATGTTTCCACAAATGACAGGATTTCATTCTTTTTATGTCTGACTAGTATTCAAAATTCTATGTGTAACACATTTTCATTATCCATCAGTTGGTAAACGGTCAAGTTTTTCCCACTTCTTGGCTATTGCGAATATTGCTGCAATGAATATGGGAGGGCGGATGTCTTTTTCGCATGTTTGTTTCACTTTTTGGATATATATCTAGTATTGCTGAATCAGGTTGTTATAGGCAGCTAAGTTAGATAAAAATATTATAGGCAGTCAGACAGGGCTAGGCCTTGAGGGAGCCAATGCAGAAGACCAGATAACTTGCAACCTCGGAGAAGACAGACAACTGCCAGATCTCAAGACAAAAGGCAAAACAAATGCAAGCACACCCTAAGTATAAACATCAGGGATTGATACTCTACATAGGTATGAATCACCTTGAAGAAGCCAGGAGTCACCATCCCAACCCCCTACAGGAAAAGTCACTACTCTTTAAGCATGCCCACTTGGTATGTGACTCATTTCCCCATTTGTCCCTGAATTAATCAATTTTAACTCAGCGATTAATCTTATTGGTTGACTATAGTTCTGTCCCACCTTATGCCCACCATGCGATTTCCCATTTTTCTCCACACTTTAGACCCACCTCTTCTCATAATTTTGCTCTATAAAAATCCATAGAAAAGGCAGGGCCTTGGCAACCCACTCAGGACCCATTCTGTCTCTCAGAAGTTTTCTTTCTCTCAATAAATATATTCTGCTCTTAACCTCCATTGTTCCTAAAATTCATTCTTTGATTTTGGAGAACACTAACTTGTACTGAGCATCTAGCAGGTCGGGAGTTCCTCTCCCCTATATCGATGGGGCAGATCTATTAACTTTTTGAAGCAGCTTCATGATGTGCTCCGTGATTGTCCTACTTCACGTTCCTGCATCTCTTCCTGTCTTCTGATTTTTCAAAAAAAGTCGTAAGTGGAGTTCAGGAAAATAGCTCATTGTGGTTTTGTTTTTCCTTGATCATTAAAGATTTTTTTCATTTATCCATTAGCTATTCGTATGTATTCATTTGAGAAAGGATGCTGTAGTTTCTGACAGGGTACTGCAGACTGATTAGGCCCTCAACTTCCCAAATGAGTGGACGGCTAAGGCTTAAATAAATGAGACAAATGGTATGATTTTAGGGCTCTAGGGTGATCAAAACACCCTAGCAGAATTTGAGATTCTCTTGGGGTTTACACAAGGAACTTCTCTGGGTGATCCATATTTATTTGGTTTTCCAACAAGGAGGGGATTAGAATTAAAAACCCAAGAAACTGAGTAGGACTCTGGGATTCATTCGAGGACTTTTCTAAGTAACAGATTATGTTAATTTAAGAGGAGGATTTTATGCTAATTTAGGAAAATTATCTTAGGAGAAGGTCTCCAGGTTGACTTTCATTACAGAAGTGAAATTCCTGCTGCTACAGTCTGCAGTTAATTGGGATGAGGGTCAGGCCTCCTCAGCTGTGGCCTCATCCTGTCCTTTGAGGCATCCATGGCATCACAGACCACTACAGGCCTCAGCCAGGACCAGTGACCCATAGAGTTTCACTGACTATGAGTCTGCTGCCCATCTCCCAACAGGGGGATCTAGGTCTTGGACAGATTTGCAAGTAAACAGATGAAGTCAATTGATTAATTTTAAATTTTGCTCAGAGCAACTTTGTAGTAGTCTCCATCAACTGGGGTAATAACAATGTGCAGTTGAGAAGGATAATCTTTTCAATGGTGCTAGGAAAGCTGATCTCCAAATGCTGAAAATTGAAACTTGACCCCTGTCATCTGTGCTTCTCAGTTATGTAATCATTTCAGAGTCCATGCTACACAGAGTCCGTGGAGTATATGGTTCAAGGGAGGCTGTATTTTCTCAAGTTCCTTAAAAGGGCATGAGATGTCCTAAGTTACTGCCCACTATCTTGAATTCTCTTAGATTTTTACCAAGTTTATGCTTATTTTGAATTTAGTATAATGCCATTACTAGACACTTCTTACTCTTATAGCCTAACTTCACTATGATTTCACATATTTTGTGGAATTTTGAGAAAGTTCTTTATACTCAGAAATAGTGGGAACTTCAGAATTGCCCAACATCACGTGACTTCTACTAATAATGGTAAGACCTTATCACCTCCAAGAGAAAACTCTTCAATATGTTGTAAAGTCCCAGTATAGATGAATATAGCCAGTGTGTTCTCGAGGTTCTGTGACAAATTTTCAAAGAGCTCTCCAGGGAAACTTCATGGGAATTCCTTTTCCCTGATGCTTTTATGGGGTAGCTCCTTTTAAAAGTGGCTCACCAATTAAATGTTACCGGGTTTTGTTTGCTCTCCTTCTGGAGCTATGTTTCAAGTTCTTATCTCGAACAAAGAATTAAATAAAATGAGAAAAATGTGGTGACCAAGTATAATTGAAATATTAGAAGTTAAAAGTAAGGAAGAAACCAGTTTTGCCAAACAAGCTTGAGTCAAGTAAAAAGAGAAAGAGTAATATTAATTAAAGGACAGCCTGGAGAAAGTGGGGAAGGTTAGCATGAGGAAAGTCAACATAAATGCTCCTTGAGGTATCTGGATCCTTGTGTGCTGTCCAAATAATGAGGAAACCCATAAGGACTTCTACATATGAGTCCCAAAAGGTGGTACTGGGTTCACTCTCCTCAGGCCCAGGTTTGGGCCATCATACTGGAAAGCTGCTGGAGTTCCTGTGAGAAGTCCACTTGGAGGGCTTTGAGAACTACTCTGTGCACATTTTCCGGGATTTTTGTAATTAGCAGGTCATGCCTACTTTACTGGTCAGCTCTGCCAAACCCTAATCTCCTATATCAATGTCATCCTAATGATTTTCATTTCTAACAACTTTCAAAAGCTCTAT
>RJWT010044335.1:0-11801 GCA_004365215.1 Cuniculus paca
TCCGTGTTGCTATCCTCCAGTGTCAGTGACCCAAGTGTTGTGCTTTGCAGGCATACTTCACCATGCCCTGCTAAGCAACCTAATTTTGTATTTAATTGCATCGAGCCATAGTTTTGAAGTGATTTTTATGTCTCCAAATTCACCCCTGAGGCCTCCTACGAAGCATTTTATCCATTCCCTATAGGTACGAATGTCTGTCCTAAGCCTTGTGCTATTCTTATAGCCTAACGAAAGAAGAGTTCTGCCTAGTCAATCTGTCCAGCTGTATCTCATGTAGACCTGGGTCTTGTGCATTCTTCCCTTTCTGCCAATTCAAAAGAACACGAGGGTCCCTTCCTGCTCACTCTTTTTAACATGGTTTTGACTTCCAACATCACTCCTTCGTACCTCCACATCTTTGCGTCTTTTTTCATTTACATACCACCTCTACCAGGAAGCCTCTCCTATTTCTCCAAGGAGCTTTCTCAGATGTGTTCCTAAAGTATTCTTGAATGCACTCTTCTTATCCTAAAACAACCCCCCAGTATTTTGTCAAGCTATAAAAATACAAATCGAAATATGCTTTATTCAACATTTATTTTCCTCGCTCTGCACAATATCTCGGTGCTGTCTAAACAGTAATGATTCCTCATATCTCTTGCAACCATCAATTATTTAACAATAATCTCTTTGAATGAGGTAAGCACTAGAGTGAGGTAAGATTCCTGAAAGCCCAATGCTTGCAGAAAGTGCACCTAATCATTGGAATTTTTTTCTTCAAAATGCAATGGGGATTATGAAATTATGTAATGCAACTTCCAAGAATTGGGTTGGAGCCAATCAACATTTTTTGAAGCCATTTCCAGGATGCTGGGAAAGGGGTGAGGCAGCTTGTGTTTCCCTGAGTCACTGATGTCCATGCAAGGTTTTTCAAATCTTGCCCATCTCCTTCTTCACACGGACTATGTAGAGTAGCTCTGAGTGGTCTCATTTGGAAATCAACAAGGTGAATACTACAGAGCATCACACCGCTTGTGGGAAGTTGCACCAACTCTAGCCTAAGACATACAACTCTTGCTGCACGTCAGCTCAGCGTGTGTTTATGAAGTTGAATGACCCAGATATTATATCTCTATGCAAAGCTACAAATGCAGTCTTTTGAGAACCACTGAGAATATCCCGTGATTAGAGAAATAGCGTTTTCTCCTTTGTTCTCTCAAGCTCTATACACCTTCAGGTTGCCACTGGTCTGTGCAATTATTTCCAAGTTTAACAAAATAGTATGCAATATAGAAGGTAAGTCAGGGAGATGGAATTCTTCTCTCCTTCTCTTTATTACTGATGAAGATATTTATTCCAATGCCTTTCTTTTCTATGCACAATGCCAACCTGTTTATTTCCAACAACAGCACTGCTTCTGAGAATGATACTAGGCAGAGTGCACAGTATTCTCCATGGCCATGAGATTTCATGCCAACTCACATGGAGTAAGCAACAAATTTCCAAGCCCATGGCCATCACGTAACAAACAACAGGGGCAGTAACTTTTTTTTAAATAAACCTCAAATTTTACACAACAGTCGTATTTCTACTGCTATTAGTAGAAACATAATGACTTTGATCAATGAAGAGTATATCTGTGGGAAATAATACAGCAGCCTTGGTTACATAGAAGAAAAAAGACAGCTGTTTCTATAAAACTAACATGGCAGTGGCAGAAGAAAATTCTCTGCTTGGTAACCAAGAAGCAGAGCAGTGGAATAGTTCCAGAGAGGAAAGGACCAGGGAGCATCTGTGGAATGCAAAGTCACAACCCCAGAAGTGTTCCGTAATCTCTTTGGCAGTTCCCAAGTCAATCAAGTTGACATCGTGAAGCTTACCCACCATACTCTCCAAAGCATTACTCTTAATACCATCCCATAGGGAATCAAAGTTTCAACACATGAATTTGAGTGGTTCAAGCATTCCTCCCAGAGCATCAACTTTCTTCATTATCTGGAGTATTTTTTTTAACCTGATTCTCTCACTCTTCACATACCATTGACTTTCCCATGGGCAATATCTGGTCAGCCCAGACTTTCTAGATGACTTTAAGAAGCCCTGAAGGATTCAATCCTGTATTTCTTTCCTGAGCAGCTAGAGAGATCAACAGGTAAAGCTGGCCTGCCATATATGTTTCCACTATTTTGTAGAAAATGAATATTTACCAAGAGACATCAAAAGTTCCTTAAAGAAATTTGAGGAACAGTGTCCATGAATGTATGTTTGCTGTATGGTAAAGAATCCTGTATTAGTTAAGGTTCCTCAAGAGGAAGAAAATGGAAAATATATGTATAATTTGGAAAAAGATTTATTAGGAAGGCTAACAGGATGAGAGGCTGGAGAGTTGCAATGACCATCTGTGTGCTAGAGATCCCGAGAATCCAGTCCAAGAAGACTAAAGCCAAGGAGTAAAAGATCAAGGATATAGCTACAGTTCAAGGTGCAAGGCCTGGAAGGAAGCTCACTGTGGATTCAGTGGTGCAAATCTTTGCTGATAGACCGAAGAAACTACAGACTCGTGTCCAAAGGCAATAGCAAACAGCAGAGCCCTTTCAAAATGGGGACGGGTCCTTCTTTCTCTTTGTAGTCACACAAGCTGCAAGCCTATTGGTTGGTGTCACTCACATCTGTGTAAGTTTCCTCCAATCAGTTTGCAGGTTTATGTGTCAATCATTCACAGTCACATCCACAACTATCCTTTACTAATCTGCCATGCAGTTCTTACTCGAATGAAGTTGGCACAGCACAAATAACGTTCAGCTCCAGCATAGTTTAGGAAACTCAAGAAATGTGACTATTCTCATGATTTACATTTTGCCCCCTTTTCTAGGTATATGCATTTAACACTGTGTAGATGATATTGGTTTCCTCAAAACATTAATTTTAAACTGTGTTGTCAAGAAAACACACAAGGTCGTTCAAGTCATCGTTTTTATCTTTCAACCCTGCATTTCATTCCAATAAGTAGGTGGTAGAAAACTACCAGAATTGTGATTTCTAGCCGGGAAAGTACTTTTCTGATAATGTTCTTTACAGTAAGCATGTTAAGTTTATTCAAAATGTATTTGCTTCTATGTTTATCCAGCTAGTGTTGGTTGAAATCTGTGGCAAAAGAATTTGAATAAAGACATGTTTTCTTTTCTCACTGTAATTCAACCATAAACAAGTGAAATAATGAAAACTAGGAAGGAAAATAATTTCTATCTTCAGTAACATAAAAAAAATGCCACGAATCCAATCACCGGGAATGAATCTTTCTTGCTGATTGAATATGAAACCTGGATTTTAAATAGAATTAAGGGGCTAAACTACATTTCTTCATCCTTGAGGAAGGAAATACAAAGTGAGTGAATAGATTTCCTAAGACTTGGCTGTGTGTAAAAGAGGTTATGAGGGAACTTGATGGCAGAAAGAGCTAGAGAAGAAGGAAAATACAGTGATCAATGTGAATAAAGAAAATAAGAAGAGGAAGAAAATAAAACAGACACAGTTCTGGTTAGAAAGATAAAAACTTGAACCTATAGGCACATTCACCTCATAATACTATCAGAACATAATTATTAGTTTGGTAATATCATGGATTTTTTTTTGTGATTGTCTATATGGCATTCTTAATTTGAATTAAGGTATAATAACTTTGCCAGTCAGAACTCAGTAATGGTAGACAAGTTCTTTTATCCTTGGTGCCTGTGTACTGTAGGCATGTTTTCCTTACAGTGAAGCTGAATGCTTTGCATATGAATCCTTTTCATTTACACTCTCTAGAATCCTCCCTGTGATATGTATTATTCTTTCCTCTCTCTCAGTTGTGATGCCCACTAGAAAAAATATGGGTCCCATACATGCATGGGATGACTCCTGAACTCCTCTGAAAGAGAAGCATTTAAAAGTAAGAGTAAACTGCACTGTTTGGAACACATGGACGTGAGGAAATCTTCTTTGGGGTGTGATCCTTTATACGCTATGGGATTTGTTTCATCAGCAAGTGTTACCTTACCAAACATAGTGCATAGTTTCTCCTTCGTTATTGGAAATAAAATGATGTATTTTCCTCACAAGTCACATTAACCCCAGATTCGAGTTAACACACACAGTACTCTTGTCTTTCCTTTTCCTCTTTTAAAATCAACTCACACCTTAGTGGATAGAATGGGTTTGAGGTAGATGGGTCCCCATAAAAGAGCAGAGAAAAAACCATAGTGATTCACAGAAAGACATGGGGACGGAGACCCCATGGGAGGGCTGTGTAGTGTGAGGAGCTCACATCTGAAGGAGAGGGTACTTGGTGGACATAACTGAAGCAGCAGCAGGGATGAAGGATTGGATTCATATAGTAGGATGGCCATGGTAAAATATTCATATATATTGGAAACAGTGGGAAGTAGATTTCTGCAGATAAAGAATTTAAAATTAAAGATAGAGCCAGGAAAAAAGCCACAGTATAGAAGTGGAATTAAAAGTACTTTCAGCAACTGATTGTTTTTATACAGTATTTTTGAAAATGAAAATGAATACAGTATAGCTATCAGCATGTGTGTGTGTGTGTGTGTGTGTGTGTGTGTGTGTACGCGTGCGCATGTATACAGGGACAATATTTGTATGCACGGATAGTTCTCATTTAATGACCTATGTGTTTAACTACTATTCACCAAGGTGTGCTATGAGACTTATGACCAACTTCTTTTTTTTGCACAGTCTGTATGTCTTTTTTTATATATCCCCAATATCTTTTTTTGAACAGTACACCTTGCTTATACTGTATTTTTTGCTGATTATACTCAGTAAAGTGCATCCTGGTATGCATTATGGTGCTGCATGTAAGAGTAATGCAAATAAAAGGAAAGTTATCAAGGAGTTTCCTTTGACCATCTCTTCATTCTGAATAGTGTAATGCATGTACTATATAGAACTCCTCAGTTAAGGACCAATTCAGTTAATGACCAATTCAGTCTATGACATAGGTCATAGAAACAGGACTCAGTGGTTAAAAATGGACTGTCTGCCCTATGCAGTTCATTAAAGGTCTAGAATTGCAGGATCTTCTAATGGAAATGGGCACATTCATAAACCAGATTTTGGTATTTACATACTATTTTTCATTCACAGGTATTAGGACCTCTTGGGTAAACAGTAGACTCCAGGGAAGACTCCAAAACAGGGCAAGATGAGTTTAAGAATATCTCACATTTAGGTGTCAAAGAATTTCTGTTAAAGAACTAAGAAGTCAATTTTGAGGAACCATAACTTGCCAGTGAGGGAAAAACTTAAATACTAAAATAACTAATGACGCTAATGGATGAAAAGGTATTGAATAAAATGAAGGATCATGAGTTTGCAGTGACATAAAAAAGTGAATAGAATGATGAGGAATTTCCTATTTTCATTGTTTGGAAGAACTGCCTCATGGATACCTAATGACTATTTTACTGATTTTCATTTAGCAAATGAGTAATTTTATATTGGGGAAGGATGAATGATATTATTGTACAGAAATGATCCAACAAACACCATTGTTAAGCAATTGTTTTTGGCCGGGGAGATACTCATCAAAACTCAATCTGACCCTTGAGTCAACTACATTTGTAGTGTTCTCCTGTGGGTCATCAAATATAGTCATGGAATCCTGACCAAAAAAATAAATAAATAAATAAATAAATAGACAAGTCTTGAGTTTACTCATCTCATGTTGGTGGGCCCATTGCCATATTGTCAAAAACAGCAGAGTCAAATTTCTTTCTTCAGCTGATTTACCAACTCTCATACTTCTGTTTGTATATGGAATTTAATCAATTTCTCTGCTGTTTCACCTGTCTCTGTTACTTTGAATACTTTTAGAGATATTTTGTTGGTTTGTTTTCATGATGACATTATCTGATGATGTATTTCAGAATATCAGAGTTTTATGTTATTCTAGCCTTTCTCTCCAATACAGTGAGCAGGAGAAAGGAAGAAATAGATATTCATCACTGAGGAAGTCACAGAGCTGTTATGATCAGGAGGGCTAGTTTTGTAATTAAAATGAAAGAAAATCTAGCACAGAACAAGAAGAGAGACATTAAGTTAGTAAAGTAATATGATTAGCTATGAAATTAACACCCACATGCAATAGCTTCTCTGTATCAGTTTAATAACTGGATAGGGAGTAGATGAAAAGGAAAACAACACATCTGAATTACTTAATAAACAAAACGTGAATAATATATCTTGAAATTAACTGAATAAGCCATGTACAATATAAATTTAGAGAAAATGTTGAAGCTTTATTGATTTACATTAACTCAGAATTAAGTGAATGGGAAAACATGTTATTTTTTCTTGACAAGGAACACTTGGTATTGTAAAGATGTCAATCTCTGTAAATTAATTTGTACATTGGAGGTATTCTCCATATGAGTGCCAAGAGAATGTCTTTAATCCATTAGGTAATGGCGTATATTTAACAAATCATTGTAGGATAGAGACCTGGCTGTTAGTGGGAAAATTGTGCATATGTACATGCATACACCTATGAGCATATAGGAACACATGTGTCAGCATATGTAGGTCTATGTATGTATAACTACTTGTTACTATAAATACTGAGTATATGCATGTGTATAATGTGTGCATATATCCTTCCTTAAAAAAAACTAATCATATATATGTATACTTATATAGATAGGTATACATTTTTACATATTTTAGTTCATCCCTTAAACCACTAAATTGCAAGGTAGAAATTATCCAGTGGAGTAGAGTTTACTTTACAAATACAGTGTTGATATGAGGAAGATTTTTCAAAGCAAACTAGAAACTCTGGGTGCCATGAAAATTGACTGAATTGGTCAAATGTAAGTTTAGAGTTCACGTGTACAAAAACACAGTGTAAGTGAAGATCAAAAGACACCTTATAAAACACACATTTCTGTTGGACTTTCTCACACTGGAAATGAAGACAGGAATGCTTCTTTTTATTTAAGTATTTATT
The DNA here is from genome assembly GCA_004365215.1 of Cuniculus paca. NCBI lineage: Eukaryota > Metazoa > Chordata > Mammalia > Rodentia > Cuniculidae > Cuniculus > Cuniculus paca. Next base: position 6,989 of record RJWT010044335.1, read on the forward strand.
ACTGGCAAAAGGCCTGGACAGAGCATGTTACATAAGAAACTACTTTAGGAATTGTCTTTGTTACTTTTCTCTCATTGGTGACACAAAATACCTGATACCCAAAATTACAGAAGGAAAAGTTTGTTTAGTTTGCAGTTTGTGGAGGTTTCAGTCCTTAATCAGCTGACTCCAAGGCAGGGTGGCCTGGTGAGGGGCAGCAGTTCATAGAAATGGAAGAAGACAGCAAAAGCAACAAGATTAAAAGGGAGGAGAAAGCCTCCTTTTCTCCCTTATATTGTAAGCAGACTAGCCCCCCTAGACTGGGTGTAGCACTCACACCATCTCTGTGCCCTTCTCTTGAACAGGATGAAGTGTTTACAAAATGAGGACTCACCGCCTGCTTAGTCACATAAACTTCTAAACTTCTCAAGTTGACACAATGATTAAACACTACATTCCATCCCTTATCAACTTGACAACCAGACACATTTCTTTAAACCAGTTTCCAGATACAGATGCATGCTTATTCTTATCATTTCTCAACTTGAACATAATTTTAGCAATCCTTAAGAACCAGTATTAAGTCTATCAAATTAGATTGTATTAGAACCAACATTCTAAGCCTGGTCCCCCAAAGAGTCATGCACATCCCTTTATGCAAAAGGCATTTAGTCCATCTAAAAGAGTTGCCAAAGTGCTAACAGTTTCAGCATTGCTGAAAAGTCAAAGCCCCACATGTCCCTGAGATGTAAGGCAAACTCTTAGCTGCAAGCCCCTGTAACAAATAAAAAATTAAACACTTCCATCATTGAATGGCACAAGATAAACATTTTCATTCCAAAAGTTACAAATGGAGACAAAAAGGATTGGACCAAAGCAAGCCCAAAATTCATCAGGGTAAACATGAAGTCCTATACTTCCATATCAAGCATCTGTAGCAATCTGCAGCATATTGTGACACCCCCAAAGACTTGTGTGGCTCCACCCCAATGGCATTTCCAGTGGTAGTAGTTCCTACTGCTTCTCTTTTGGTCTGGACTTGATCTCTTCTTGCAGTTTTCCTTAGAAAATCCATACTCCTGGCTTCTCCAAACTTCTGGGGTCTCCATTTCACCTTTGGCTTCACCCACACTGCTTCACACATTGCCCTCTCAGGGGCACACTGCCTGGCTTATCAGGCCTTCTTAAATTAGAGTGGAAGCCTTCTTAAATTATAATGGACCCCTACAACTCTTGCATTCTGCATGCACATAAGGCCAGCCCTACATGGATGATGCCAAGGTGAGCTGCCAGCTGGAGCAGTACCCAGGTTTCCCTCTCTCTTGACTCTAGGGGTTGAGTGCCTGGGTTGCTGAGTACTCTGAATCCAATTCTAAGGAATAAATTTTCTATGTTGCTGCCATTATGGATGATGGTGCTCTGTGACTATCTCCTCAAAGCAAATTGTTTCACTTTTGCAGTTTTGAAGCTGAAAAGGATGTGACTTGCTTCTTCTTGTGATGCCACAAGGCCATTTTTTTATATTCTCCTATTCTTTTTCAGCAATCAAGATCTCCACTGCTCTATCTTTGCAGTTTGCAACTTTACTGGTGCTGCCTCTCTGGCCAAACTCATAACACTTTAAATCATACTGTTGGGCTCTCTACTCCAGATTCACAACATATTTCTGCCTAAAAGCCCCAAACAATTGTTATGCCATCACCTCAACTTTAGACTGCCTTGAAATTTCTTCTGCAAGACTAATTAGTCCATTGCCCTTAATCTTAGTCTCAGGCAAAGTCTCTGGACATGAGCAAAATGCAGACAAACTTTCTTCCAACTCATCACACATGTCTTTTAGAGTCCAGCATCCAATGCAGTCCTTCTTCCTCAGGAACCTCCTGAGCCTGACCTTTACAGTTTTCTGGTCTTCTGAGCTCTGACCATAATCTTCCATATAGAACAGCCTAAGGCATTCCAGCATTACTCTTTCAGGCAACATCTGCAAACCTTTCTGGTCTCTTCCCATGAGCCATTCTCAAAGGCTCTTCAACCCCATGGTCATGTGTAATCACAATGACCCCAATCCTGGCACCAAATTCTGTTTTAGTTACTTTTCTCTAGTAACTAAATACCCAACAAAATACCCAATGCCCAAAATTAAGGAAAGAAAGGCTTATTTAACTTACAGTTTCTGGAGGTTTTAGCCTGTAATCAACTAGCTCAAAGGTAGGGTGGTATGAAAAAGGGGCAACTGTTCAAGGTGGCAGAAGACAGCAAAAAGCAACAAGAGGAAAAAGTGGGGGAAGGCAAGCCTCTTTTCCTGCCTTGTATCATAAACAGGATATCCCCTTAATGCAGGTGTAGCACTCACACCATTACTGTACCCTCCTTTTGCACAGGCTCAGGATGTTTGCAAAGTGAGGATCCATGCCTCCTGTTGAGTCACTTAGTTAAACTTCTAAACTTCTCAAATTGGCACAATGCATCAAATAGTACAGGAGTATTAGATTGACTAACATTTGATTGTGCTAATCAGCACTTAGTACTATCTGGATAACATAGGACATTGGGATACAAGCCTGCAATCCCACAATTGTGGGAGGCTAAAGCAGGACGGTTGCATGTTCAAACTCAAGTGGGCAACTCAGCAACTAAGGGAGGTCCTATTTAAAAATTAAAAATTAAAAAAAAAATAATTGGAGATACTGCCTAGTGTGAAGGTCCTGGGTTCAAGCCCCAGTCTTGGAGAAAAACAAGAAAAAAAAATTCTATAGTATCAAACTTGAAATTTTGCTGTACATGCAGATAGTGTGAAATTGATTCATTTATTGATTCTTTTACCCTACAGATAAATTTGGAAAGTTCCCAGAATTTATGTTTTTTCCTCACTAGAACAGAAACTGTGAGGTACATGAAGGGGAGAAAAATGAACACTACCATGATAATTGACTCAGTCATGAAATAAATCAAAGCTGCAGAACTGTTTAATTGATGGAAATGTTTGCTTGCTTTTTTTCTTAGTGATTTTCTTAAGATACAATTTATGTAATGCATAACTCAAGCATCTCAACTGCAAATTTTAATGAGTTTTAGTAGGAACAGAATTATGCAAACCATCACAAGAAGATATTTTCAGGTATTTTCAACACCCCTCAAAACAACTTTGTGTAATTTGTCTTTCATCTTCAGTTTAATTGTCTTGCAATGAATGGTTAGACAGCCACAGGTATGATTTTGACCCCCAGAGATTTATCTTCAGGAGATGCTTTGTACTAATGGAATCACACAATATAGGGTATTTTATGATTGACTTGTTTCACAGAGCAAAATGTTTTCAAGATTCATGCATGCCATAGCAACTGAAAATACTTCCTCTCATTTTCTGGTCTACTATAACAGTGTATGACTAGGAATCATTCTGTTTGCCATTTCCCAATTAATAGAATTGCGAATCCCTCAACATCATTCTTCTTTTGCAGGAATAATTAGACTACTCAAGATTCATTGTGAATCCATATGAATTATAGGATCAGCTTTTTCATTCTGGAACAAATTGGGATGCCCATGGGAAATGAAAAGATTCTGTAGATGGCTTTGCCAAATCTTGCCCTCTTAACAAAAGCAAGTCTTGCAAATCACAAACACAAGACGTTTTCCTTCTTACATCAGTTGTCTTTAATTACTTGAAGCAGTGTTTCATCTCTTTTTAAGAGTGTAACCTCCGTGTCTTATTCCATATTTTATTCTTTTGCATTCAAATATTTTTGATACTGTTGTAAATCGAATGACCTTTTAAATTTCAGTTTTAGACAGTTCATTGTGAGTGTGTAGAAATTCAGCAGATGTTTGGATGGAGATATCGCATCCTTAGAATTTTCAGTATTGAAAACCATGATGTCTGTTAACAGATACCCTTTTACTTCCTTTTTTTCAGGATATAAAGTTTTTATTTTATGTTATTGTTTTCACTTGCCTAATTGTCCTGGTTAGAATTGCCAATATATTATCAACTAGCAATGGTGAAATTAAAAATTATCTTCTCCTTGATACAAGGATGAAAATATCCAGGTTTTTATTATTAATGTGATACTATCTGTTAAGTGTTTTTTTTTTTTGCCACTGGGGATTGACCTCACACTTGCCAGGCAGGCGCTTATGCCACTGAGCTAAATCCCAGGCCACCTGTTGCTTTTTTAATAGACATCCTCCATAGAGTTTCATTGGTTGCCTACAAAAGCACAAATAATACTGAAGTCCACTTTATTTATTGGCTATATATGTAGAAAGGGTACTGAAGTCCAGATGTATGTGCATCCAGAAATTGAACAAATATACTATCATTCATTCTCTGCAAAATACAGTAACTGGCATTCTGCTCCTTCAAAAAAGATGTCACACAGTAAGATCAATGAAGAATTGTGAATTTTCATATGATATTTTGGAATTTAATATTCATCAAACTACAAACTCAATTTTAATGTGCTTATCAGAACAAGCATCAAAATAACTCAAAATAGACCTTAGCTATGCTCCACAATATTTGAATAACATGTTCAAATCTAAATGATAATATGGCAGTAATAGTCAAATATAGTAATTATATAATCTTAGAATTAATTGAGAATATATTAAGTAAAAAGGTGTTTTGAATTACACTAAGGAGCTTAATTGAGTTATAAATTTCTTTTAAAAATAAGTCTACTTTCCAATTGTGAGGTATTTTTCAACATACAAAGGGTTTGAATTGTCAATACCACATTTCTTTTTATTTTTATTGGCACATGTTTGTAGTATGCGATGAGTGAATTCATTGGGGGGAATTGGTACATGCACATTACCTCATTTTCACCTC
>RJWT010044336.1:0-11806 GCA_004365215.1 Cuniculus paca
GGGCCTTCTGGAGACAATGCCTTACCCCAGAGGAGCATCGCTAATCATGAAAATTTCCAAGTGAAGTCAGGCCGCTGGGGAGGAGATCAGGGCAGGCTGAACTTTTGCTGCCCTTTAAGTCACACTAGGGGAGGCGGCCACTCTCTCTGTCAGATCTGGCAGCCTAGCTATCAACCTCTTTTGAAACAGTCACTGTCCTGGTTAAATTACCACTGAAAGGTCTCTCCTGGCAAAGAAACCTCAGCCCCCAGCCAGTCAGAAAGATAACGGTTGCATTAATTGAGATCTTTTCAAAAGGATGTCTGAGTCACATCCTTTGGGGCATTCTGACTCCTTTCTTTCTGGTTATTTCAAAATTCCTCTTGTAAATCATAGTTGCAAGCACACAACAGTGGTCTGTGGTGTCCCTTACGTATTTCTTTGGAAGAAAACTCACCTAAATAGTCTAAAGGGAAAAAATGAGCTTCTCTAAGATTTTAACTGTGACAGAAGCCCAGCAACCAACCATTACTGAGGGGTGGGGGAGGGACATCCTGCCACAGTTGGCTGAACAAGAGTCTCGAAGTTTTTCCAGAAAGTCCTGCAAAACTCCAAGTTGCCACTTTAATACAAGGTAAGTATTGGCAATAATTTCACCTATTTTCTTTGCCTTTTGTCACTATTGCAGATTTAAATCTTTTCAGAACACAGAGTACAGGTAAATTCATATAATGCTATATTTATTTGTGAATGCATACATACACACATACATTCATATGTAAAGTCACTATTCCAAGAAATATTCCCAAAGAAATTTATCTCTTAAAATGTTTTCTTCTTCAAAATAAGAGTAGGTTATAGTCTTTGTTGCAAATTTTAATAGTCTCACATATTCAGCATACAGATCTCTAGAAACTCATATAAATATATTTCTTTCTTTAACTGAACCACAAAAATAATAAATAAGACTTCAGCACTGATAAGAAGCATACTTCAGTTCTTACCATTTATAGAGGAAGATAAATGAAGTCACCCTGGCGCCTACAGGTCAGAGATATTGACATATTCAGGGGTTCGCCTAAAAGCAGCTAAACTGACTTGCTTACTTATCTGGTGCCCCAAAAGACCAAGAGAAAAGCCTTCACCAATGGAGGATGTGACATTAGATCCACAGTGAACTCTATGTATGAGGCAGACCCAAGGAAACCAGTCAAGTGATAGAAGATGGCAGAGGGGAAATTATAAAAGAAATCAAGTGCACAGGCACAGCCCTTTATGAGCTATGACACCTGAGGATATCATTCTGTGACCCAGGAATAATCATACTGCTGGTGCTGAGTCATAAAGAAAAGGTTAGGTCACATCTGGCACATTGTGTTTATTAAGACAGAGAGATGAGTAATGCACCCTAGATAATTACCCATTTCCAATGGTATTTAGAAAGCTTTGACATATAAAATGTACTGTTAAGATTCTAACCATTGAAAGTACTTGATTCCTCAATATTACCCAAGATAAGTGTGTGTCAGCCAACCAAGTTTAAGAACTGGAAATAATTCAGAAAAAAACTGACAAAAAGCTACTCTATCATTTTTAATTCACTTTTGTTTTTGTAAAGTACTTGGATCATTTTTAATTTTAGAGGATTTATTTTAATAATTAGCTATTCATGCTATCAAATTAACACATCAAAAGCTGAAAAGTAATGCTTCTGAAAATATCTGCTTCTTGCAGATATTTACTTTAGTCATTTATTCAAGTATGGCAGACACACTTCTCCACTCAGGTAATACAGTGGTGAAAGTCTTTATCCAAACAGCATTCTCTCGCCACAAACAATTTTTCATGGGCAAAGTGTTTATCTCTCACTCAAATTCTTATATATTCCAAATCAACTATAGTTATGTAAAGTAGCAATTGTGCCAAGCAGTTTTCAATTGTAAAACATAGGTAGCAATAGTACCTAGTTCAAAGACGAGAAAAAAAAATCATCTTTGTCTTTCTTCATTATTGGTATACTGACGTCCTTTAAAGTAAGTGCGTGCTCATTAGACTTGGGACTATTCTGGTTTTCATTTTAAAATTAGGTGTAAATTGTGCTCAGAAGTAAACAAGGGAGGGAGTCAAGCACTTTAACCATACAGGTATGCACTCTTAAAAGACAAGCAAGAGTGAGGCAGGGGTGAAAGCTCCAGCTTTTCTCCTGAATACCTAGATATTTTTAGGTTATTTTCAAAATGGAAAACAAGACACACACCAAAAGGCATAGAGCAAACACCCAGAAATATTTTGCTTTGATTTTACATGGGTTATTTTTACAGATCTGTCTTGCTATGAGGATTTCATTGTGAATGAAATGAATCTGTGATACTGCTTCCATGGAAACCAAGTTCTTTGTGATTGGCTGTGTGGTACCCAGCCGCTTCCACAGTATCTCATAAAGTACATGTCCTGTTAATATTTACCAGATGCAGGAAAACCTGCCAACCCCCTGGCATTGGTTATGCAACTCCCCATTAATAGGGCAAAAGAATTCGCTCCTGTCTTGGCATTTTCTCACCTTCAAAGATCTGTGAGATTTGTTTGTTTTCTTCTTAAAACCTGACATACCGAAAAATATAGCAGGGGAAGGGAGGACAGGACAAGGAGAAAAGGACACAGAACCTTGAAGTTGTGATAAGATAAAACCTTATCATACCTGTAATTGATATGACTTCTATTCAAGATATTAATGGTTTAAAAAGAGAAAAATGATTTGTCCAAAAGGAACACTTTTGTCATTTTTAATCATGATTAAGAAAGCAAGTATCATGTTGCCTAAGACAATTTGTATAATCGTAAGCGTGCTGACTGGTGGGCTAAGCAAGCAAAAGGAGGCAAATGCTGCAAATTAAAGGATCCAGAGGAAGCAGAAATGTGTATTTACCAGGGTCTATGGGAAATTAAAGGTTTTTTCTTTTCCTAAACACATATGACTTGAAATTCCCTGTATGCCTTGAATTAAGAAAAGCACTCATACAAAAATTGTTGGGGGGAGATTAATTTATAAAACAGTTAAATTTTCCAGTAATGGATTTTTTTCGCAACTTTATTCTGCTTGGTTACTTAGGACTCTCTCTGTATTTCAAGTTTTACTTGCCTCCTGTCATGAGCAAATCAACCATTTAACTGGGGGCAAGAGTACTGAAAAGCAGCCCTGGATTTTAATGCCTGTGTATATTAACATTCTACTTAGGATCTTATTTGAATATCTTATTTGATGGTTTGAGTGACTCAACTCCTGACAGGATAAAATTCAAAAGTGTGAACATACATGTCTAGGTTAAAAAACTTAAAAATCATAAGGAAAAAATACTATATTTATGTTAATATATAAATTACTGTATCAAGTTTTTTTGTGAATAAATCCAATGAAAATCATGTTATAAAGTGCTACTGAGCAAAATCCTCTAGGCCACATCTAAAGTTGATTTTGCTCATAATTCAGAATAGCTGTCTAATATGTTTCCTCTCAATTGTTAAACAGATATAAAATTGAATAAGGTAGGCTTAAAATGTATATAGATTAGTATCTCTGATATGATAAGTTGATATAAATTTATAGAAGACAGATCATGCATCAAAATATTAACTATGATGATCTCTGGAGACTTATAGATTTTTGTGGGCTTTTTACTTTTAATGTATAACTTATCTTCACATTTTCACACAAAATACTACTTTCTAAAAAATTGTATGTCTTAAAGAAACCATCAACACTCTTAATTTTTATTTGTAAAAACAACCTTTTCCTATCTAAGAAGTGTCACACATTTATAAGTATTGCACATTCATGATCTTATTTCAGGCATACAGCAACCCCAGAGAAAGGTATTACACAGAGCTGAGTATCTCTAACAGATAAGAAAAATGAAAGCTTGTGGTCAGCCAACTTTGCAGGATGGTAGAGGACACAGAAATCAGACCAGAGAGAATGACTCCAGAGTCCTGGGCTCCCCTGTCTCCAACACGTAGATATATCAAAATAATGTACACAGTGATGTTTTTCACAGTGTTGTAAACAAGTTATAAATCCACTATCATGTCTTGACTGTTTATATTCTGTTCCTGCATGTAACACATTATGAAGAATCAATACTCAATAAACATGTGTTACTTTGCTTGTAGCAGTCCGTTCCTCATGTTTTTTAAACTCTATGTGGTTAAACATATTTGGCAAAGAATTAAAAGATAACACTTCAACCAGATTTTCCTTCAAACTATTTTTAAGACTAGATATTTTCCTAGCCATCCATGCAGTTTTAGAGGAAAGGGCACAGGCAAAGACTAACTTGAATATTCATGTAAGTAGCATACGGAGCAATGGACACCTTGACAAGGGCCAGCGTACCATATGTGGGCCAGCTCTCCACACCCAGCAGATCGTAGAGAAAGGAGGAGAGGAAGGCAGGTACCTTCCAACTCAGCTGCCTTCCCCAACGAGCCCCACAGTGAGATCAGCATTCAGAAAGAAAGGGTCCTAAGGGGCAGTTCCAAGCTGCACAGTTGATAAGGGGAGAGATCAAGGGATGAACATACCCCCAGATGCTAGAAGGAAAGGAAAATTATCTAGCATTTCTGTTTCTTCCTTGGGTTGCTCATTTGTTGTAGGACTGCATCCTCAGAGTCACTGCTAACAGAGAAGAGTACATTAGAAACAGGTGTCCCTTCCTCCTGGCAGAGACACGGCCTTGCACCAGGATGTTAGCCCAGTGAGTGAAGTGGGGGTTGGATTACATTACCCACTTGTCCCCTGGCCAGGAAACCTCATGCAGGAAGTGACCTCACAGCTGTCTGCTGCAGCCCTGTCCGTGAATGGGAACATAATCGAGTTGGGTCTGCCTCTACCTGGAGGGTGTTCTGAGTCCTTGCCAATGAAGTGTCCCGAGATTGATAAATACACATACATACGCATCCCTTTTATAACAAAAACACAGTTCCTAGAGCCCAGATCTAAATGAGCTATTTCACTGGGTTAAAAAGGGGGAAAGAGTACTCAACCCATGGAGTATTATGAAGACTGAGTGAGATAATGCATATCAAGCACAAAGCCTACTACCAATCATTCGATACAGTGTTGGTTCTCTGCCATTTCTCCCACAGTCTCTATTTAGATTAAACTGCTGTTACTGGGGTAATGTTTTAAAATCTAACTCTTGCTTGCCATAAATCCTAAAGCCTTCATATTTGTTCATATAGGGAATACTTTCTCCCCTCCCCACCACCATCTTCCACAACACATGCATTTTAGAGTAGCAGGCAGTGTGCCATAGACATTGAACCCATCTGGAAGAACTGCAAATTAGTTTTGTGTGAAATGTTAGTGCAAAACTCAAAGCCAGCTCTGACTTTACATTTTATAATGAAACTAAAATTTGGCCCGTGTTTGCAAAAAATGTTGCCAGCATTTGCTATGGGCCTGTGAGCAAAAGATTCCAGACTTGTTGAGAGCCAGGCAGGAGTCAGGCATATCTCCCAAATGTCACTTTGAACACTGACCCTGAAAAAAACTGAGCAGAAGTTGACGCACAAGGCAGTGTAAAAAAATGTGCCGAGTCACATCATTCCATGAACTTGGGTCACAGCCCTTCCTGCAGCTCTCTGTCTCCCTTAGATGAACCCCAGAGACGAATGAGCTGTGTTTGAATGTTTATCATGGATTCTGGAAGAGCAATGAGGTTTCTCCTTTCCTAGAGCTTTTTAGTTAAAAAAACAAAATTAAGAATACACAAGGAAACCACCTTCCATATTTTGACCAAATTAAAAGACGGTGATAAGCAGACATCCATGTTCTGTTACTATTCCAAATCTTGGCACTGAACAACCTAGCAAAAAAATAACACTGGTTCCAAAATTCCTTTATTCTCCCTATCTTTTTTTTTTTTTTTTTTTTGAGACAGGGTCTCCTTATGCAGTTCAGGCTGGTCTTGAACTCATAGTGATCATCCTGCCTCAGCCACCCCAGCACTGAGATTATAGGCATGCACCACTAAACCCAGCTAGCCCCTTTGGAAAGCAGCTGCAACCCTTTCAGAACATATGAATCCTGGAATCTCATGTAGATAATGATCCACAGGGTGTTTTTATTTTAATAAAATATCTTGAAATCAGATTTTTCTGACCTGGTACAACTCTAGCTTGGGACAATTTCTGGAGTATGACAATTATCAAACATGTTTAAAATGAGAATATGTAAAATCCAGAGAAATTCCATCATCCTAGAAAACTTGAGAATAATGAAGGACATTACACAGAAAGTAGGTCAAATAACCAGAATTAAGCAAATGAAAACAGAATGACAATGAATGCAAAAACAACATAAAATGGAAGTATCTTAGGTAGGAAAAGAAAAATAGATTCTTTTATGGTTAAGGATAATGTAGAAGAAGAAAATAAGGGTTTGCATTTTATTTGGATCCTTTTAATTATAATAACCCAACTGAGCACTCAGAGAAGTCTAGGTCCTCAGGGATATGTGGTAGAGGGAAAAACAGGGTCCTGCTTTGTCTCAACATTTGATTCCCCCCACATCTGATCAACTGTTTATTACTCATGAAGGCAAGGACCCATGCACCTATTTGCAAACATCTCCAAATCCTGAATTTCAACTTCACCTATTCCCATAAATAAACTAGCGGCCGCTACTGTAAAACCTTAAAAAAAAAAGTCTCAAAAGTAAATATATGAATAATCTTTAAAAATTTTTCATCCTCAAGATTTTCAAAGAATTTTATTGGCTTTCACAATTTCTGATCCTTTGTTCAAATTGTTTCCATATGTTTTTTATCTCCCCTTCCGTAGATACTTTGAGTACCAACTGCAGGTCAATTTACTGATTTGTGATTCACTGCCTTGATTAAAGGAAATATTTCAACATTTATTCATCTATTAATTTTACATCCATGTATCTTCCTTAGTCCAAAACTGATATATAATTAAGAATAAAAAGCCATTTGAACTGCAGAAGAAAATGATAGCTTCAGCATCATTCTGCTTTCCTTCTGTATTCATTTATTCCCGTATTCATTTACACATAGTCACATTTCTAGATTTTCCCAGGGGAAAGACAATATGCGCTCAGCCCACAAGAATCCAGTAAGAGACACAACAAAATTGCAGCAATGTAATGATGTCATAAAAATCACTTAGAAAGAGAGTGATGCTAGGACTCTAGATCAGGAATTATCAATCAGTTTCCTGTAGCTCACAAACCTTTTGAGTTTCCAGGGAAGCTATAACCTCACAGATGAGGCTAGACATTCACATGCTCTTCCCAAATCAGAGATTCCATCAAGTTTACCTGCACATGGCCGAAATTCCATATTTGCTGCATAAAGGAAATGTGGGCTTGGATAAACAACTTTTGAGCTATAAATTCTGATGAGGTAAGCCATGAAAAATGTAAATATGGGTGATATTTTTCTCAAAGACCCATTCTGCTTCCCAGTGTTACCTCTCGGGGCAAACAAACATCTCAAAAGGTAGCAGTACAGGGCAATCTCTTTATACTACCTGAATTCCAAAGGAAAAAGTCCACTGAAACATAACCTAAAAGGATGGAAGATAGTCTGATTTATCTCAGCACTATTTCCAAGGCCTACACGATATTTGACACATAGGAAGCTTTCATGAAAAAATTGTGTAAAAAAATAAGTGAATGAATCAAGAAGTCATAAAGCAATCTAAAGAAGAAATACCAAACATAGATAAAAGACCTCACAAAGTGAAGAGATTCTCTTACCATGTTTTATATTGAAATTTTCACCATCATAAAAGGATCTTGGTTCAATACTTTGTAGGACTTCACCTTTCCCTGTGATGTGAATGATAGGAGGAATCAGAATTTTCTCTAGGTGTAGGAGTATTACAATAACTTTATATTAAAAGTATACTCCAAGGCTGGGGCTGTAGCTCATGGGTTGAGCACCTGCCTAGCATACACTAGGCCCTGAGTGTGATCTTTAGCACAATAAAAACAAATAGGCTCAAAGTACTGGTAGTAATGTAATACCAAACAGGAGAAATTACTCACTTCGCTCAGCCTCAAAGTTAAAGGTTTCTTAGAAGTAAGGCCACCAAAGCTATTTACATTCCAGGTGAACCACAAGGCATGCCCTTCAGAAGAACTTTGCACTTGGACATAAAGAAGAGGGCAGTGAAAAGATAACTGCATGCTTTCTGAAAGAAAGAAAATAACAAACAACAACCAAAAAAACATTTATCATAGACATCAAAGTCTACTCATGGCTACATGACCCTGAATTTATTTTAAATGCTGGTAGCTTGCTTAATGGTTGGAGAGTAGGAAAAAAATTAAGAAGACATTAAATACAGGAGAGAATATGGAACTGAAGTTACCTGCAGTATTTCTGTAGGTTTACTGGGAACGCATGAAAGATACCCTTGCTGGCTCCATCTCACAGAAGGGCAAGACTTTGTGACCCGGTTGTCTGAGGTTTGACTCATCCCAAAGAAGAGAGTTTGCAGAACTCTCAGGCTCCCAAAAGAGACAGCAGTTTGTTCAAGAGGAAAACTCAGTTTCAGAAGTTTCTAAGAGATATGACCCCATCCCAGACCTTAAGGTTCTACTAACTAGGTGGCAGAGGCCAAGTTCTGAACCCTGTGTCCTGCATTCCAGGAGTAAACAAACTTCTCATGGCCAAGATGAACGTAAAGGGGCTGACTTCATATCCACCAGCATTTCCATGTGTTGCTTAGCAGCAGGGCCTGAGATCCCTCCTTGGGTTCTCTAGAAAGTTCCCTCTCCTGATCAATACAAGTTCCAGGGCAAAAGTTGGTGATGTTCCATTTCCTATCAACCTTAAAAAGGAGAGGAGGACACAAAGCCAAATTTACTTGAACATAAAAATAAAACCATATAAAAAAATAAAACCATATATAATTATTTCCCAGAGTTCACAAGCAAATTAGAAAGGTTCGAAAAAGTTCGAATTCTTTAAAAATGGAACAAAACAATACAGGTTCCTAGAGCTTTGTAAATGAACAGCAGACTAATGCCACGGGCACCCTATTTACCTCAAACACAGCAAGTCAACTGGAAAACCAGCCAAGCTTGGTAAGTCCACTCAATAACTAACTTCTCCAGAGCCAGAAGAATGTCTGTGCCCAGCAGTTTCAGTTACTGGCCTGAGATGATCCCATGACCTCCTGCCTCAAATGGCCATTTGAAAAGAGGTGGGAGAGAATCCACATACCAAAATGTCTCCCTGGCCAATCACTCAGCTCACTATATAAACAGGAACAAAGTGGCCAATGTTGAAATGAAAGTAATATTATACATCAATGTTAAAACTCATGCTTCCTTTTGTATTTTTTTTCCCCACAGAATCTATTACCAATGTCTAAGGATAGCAAGAATTTGATAGGGTCATTTCACTTTTCTAGATAGTAGGCATTCATTGGTTTTTGAATATTTCATACGAGGCAGAACTTCTAGCTTATTGTGTTTGAAAGAAAGAAAAGCATTTTCGAATCAAAACAGAGAAGAAACTGCAAGTGAATTCCAATGAAACATGAGCAGGCAAGCACATCAAGTAGGTTTTGTTATGACTTATCAGCATTCAAGGGATGGGAGAAAAAAATAAAAAGAAACTACTCAATTGTTAAATCAAGACTTCTCAGCTCCCCGTCCTGTAGTCAATTTGCCAAATGCCTTTGCTCTTCTGTAATCCCATTTTTCAACATCTCATAACTCTAACCTGATTGATCACTTGGTCACATCAGCCCAAACTCATTAGGCCAATTAAATCAGAGTGGATGTGGTGGAGAATCCAGCTCACTTAGCTTTGGCAGTTCCAGCAGTAACTTGGCTTCTAAACATTCCACACAGTCTTATTTCAAGTGGAGTGATCTTGCATGGCTGTTTCGATTTATTAAAGGGGACACGATGCCACTCAGAAGAACTTCTCAGGACACTAGAGGGAAAAAAGCAGTAAAAACCAGGACAATGTGACAAAAATAGGATGTCTTGCCACCCAAACTCTGCAGCGGCTCACACACACAGTGCCGATTTTAAACATGAAGAAAACTGACTCTGCCTTAGCAGCCAGGTTCTGTTGGGAGGGCGGGTCCTGCACCCCTTCTTTCCCAGTGAACTAAGTTCTGAGGGAAGCTTTCAAACAATCTTTGGCAAGGCAGCCTCGTGATTGTAGCAGGCACGCATCAAAGGACCAGAGGAGCCAAGAGTTCACGATCACCTGGACCCACGGCATCCGGTCCTCTGGGTTGAGGCTGTGCAGTCCATGGGAAGGAGCACCATTCCTCACTTAGTACCAGGAGCTCAAAAAATCTGTGCGGGAGCAATGCATTTAGGTCCACTTTATTTGTTCAGTTTGCTGTTATCATTAGTGGAAGTTATTCAGAACCTATTAAATATTATTGTATTAGGGTACACTGGAAGAACAGAATCAATATTAATACACATACATGTACACATATGATTTATTAGGTAGGCTTACAGGATCAGAAAGGAAAGAGGGCAACTGGCTGTCTGTGGAAGAAGCAGAGGAATCCAAAAAGGCCTTCTGTGCACCAGAGAGGTGGACGACTCACGAGCAGTCAAAAGGGAAGACCTGGAAGGTCACTGTAGTCACTAGTGTATTCCTGTGCCAGAAATCCAGAGTGTAGACTGGAAGGCCCATGAGTCTCCACTGGAGACCAACATGCAAAGGCAATGCCAAGACCAAAGCTCCTTCAAAAAAAGAAATGAAACATTTCTTTCTTCTTTCCTTTTTAATTCTATCCAAGCTATAAGCCTATTAGTTAGTGCCATCTGCTTCCAGGATGGTTCTTCTCACCTCAGTTTGCTGGCCCACATGTCAGTCATCCACAGACACACAAAACTTATTAACTTGCTAGGCAGTTCTTACTCAAGTCAAGTTGACCTAACACAACAGTCACAAATACCATAGGACCTTAGATTTAAGAACGTCTCAGTCCAACAAATTTAGTTGCAATGAGACGTCAGAATGCTAGAGAGCTCAAGTGACTGGACTTATTGGAGACAAAAACCAGGACTAGAGCTGGTGACTTCAGACTCTAAACCCAAAGTCTTCCTTAACACTTCTCTGACTCAGTTGACGCATATGTATCTCTAACATAGGGCACCTCCTCATTCAGTGCTAATAACTTCCTGCAAACCCAAATCAACTACATGCCCATGTCCCCTTTGCAAGAACTATCTTCTCTTTCCTACCACTATCTCTGGCATCTCCTAATTAGCTGCATATGCTTGTATTTCTGCCACACGTTGCTGAACTCACGAGTGGATAATCACATATCAGTTCCTTAACATCTGCATATATGGTCCCCAAAGAAAATACCAACCAGAAGACTTTCACTTGGAAATTCTTTGGGAAATTACCAATGGTATAAAAAATTAAATGATCACTACAAGCCCAGAGAAAATAAACATGCTGTAAAGCATACTGAGCATCAGAAAGGCTAGGCTAGAGCAGCAGGACACTCCCACAGAGTCAGAGAAAGTTGTTTGACTTTGCTGACACGCTGAGGAAACCCACACAAGACAGCCAAAGTGAAACAGCAGATTAATCTGCAAGAAGAGCTCACTCACCATCACCTAATTCTATTCTTCAGAAAGTGTTCCAGTGATAGCTTCTAAACAAAGCAGAAATCTTTCTGAAGGAGCACTGGATTCAAATCAAACAGAAGAGCAGCAATTTTGTGTGTGGGTAAGGGGTGCTAAGGGGAATGAACCTAGGGGCTTTGCACTGAGCTACTACTTCTCTAGCCTCTTTTTATTTTTCTG
>RJWT010044337.1:0-11805 GCA_004365215.1 Cuniculus paca
CAGTTGGCCCCGACAGCAAAGACATTTGGGTCAAGCAAATAACCTGGAAAAGGATTATCATTTCCAAACTCATCTTTGGAAAAGGACTATAATACTATGCTACTCGTAGTATGTGTGTAGGCTCTGTGTTTATACCGCCTGGTCCAGGGGCTGGGGAGCACCTGATGTGCATATATCAGCCACAGCAAGACATCTTGTGACACTCTTTGAAAACCCTTAAGGTATGGGTACGGTAGATCTAGGATTAACTATTCTTTTGACAAGGAAGCTAAGGTTCAGAAAGGATAAGCTGCCTTCCTAGTTACTTTTTCTCATTGCTGGGACAAAATACCCAACACCCAAAATTAAAGGAGGAAAGGTTTACTTAGCTCACAGTTTGTAGAAGTTTCAGGTCATAGTCAGAAGGCTGGCGTGGCAGACGGGCATCACAGAGGAGAAACAGTTCACAAGCTTGCCAAAGGCAGGAAAGCAATGAAGTGGCAAAGAAGCAGCAAGTGACAAGTAGCAACAATAGCAGCCTTTTTCCTGCCCTTTATATTCTCTCCACGCTACCCACAGGTAGCACTCACACCCAGGGTGGGGCAGGCTTAATCCTAGCATCACATCTTTATGCCAGCATCACGCCCTCTAGATCCAGTCAGCTTCAACAAGCTAAACCTGTGACCACATGAGAGTTTGTGGGGGGATGCCTAGACACAAGCCATGACACCATGTCAAGAAAGGAGGAGAACTCTGACTCAATTTAGGAAGCCCTCTCAGGGTTCCAAATCTGAGGCTTTAAGAGTCTGGGTAAACACACTTGTGATCCTTTCTCTAATTATGCATGTGTGTATTTCAGAGATATACTGCCTAGTTTAGGAATCATGTCTCTATCTCCGTTTTTATTTACTGAGCAAATTTCAATAACTCACTTACTGATATATTTACGTGTTTAAAACCAATATTTAGCAAAAATCTACCTTGTGCCAAGCAATGTTTTAGGAATCAAGAGTGCAGTGTTGCATGAAGATAAAAGTTTCTTGCCCTCATATAGTTTAAGTTTTATGAGATGAGTGTAGGGTTGAGGGGCAGACAATAAGGAAAATAAATGAAAATGCTCATGGTACAGTAGGGAGTGTTAATTGAATGAGAATAATGAACAAAGGGAACAAGGAGTGCTGGAGGAAGTGTAGGGAATTAGAGGGCAAAAATGAAGAACTTAGAATTTGATAAATTTTTTTGGACTCTATCAGAAGACTGGTGCCTTACCTTACCCTTCCCAGTACATTTCTACAAGGAACTGATCCCTGCCCCAAAATCCCTTTACACAAGACAGAAAGATACTGAGATTTCTGTTTGTTTCCTAATTGGCTAGAGCAATGTTGACATCCAGTGGTGAATTCGATTAATCACAGGTGCTCATGCTCCTGCTCTCATTCAGGTACCTAAAAGTGGGGCCGGGATAAACACCAGTCAGTGGTTGCACTGAGTTCAGCCGGTTTCCCTGTGGGTGCCGGCTCTCCCTGGCCCTGATTCCCATCAGCCTCCTCCACTGCCTGGTCTTGGCTTCCAAAGCATGCATGTTACCATAGCAATATGATAACGCCATACGCAGTGCATATCCAGGACACATATGTGTATATGTGCATGAATGCACTTACTGAATGTTTGATTATACATGCATGCACTTGCTACGTGTCTGTGGCCATCTGCACACGAATATATCCCCCATGTTGCCTACACACTGAGAGGCTGATGGCACGTTGCTCTTCCCCACGTGGTACACTGTCTGTCCTTGGGAACACATTGCTAGGAATTCGGAATGAACGCGGCCCTGTGTCTGTCATCCTTTTCTATCTGGCCAATGTTAGAGCTTTGTTTCTAAGGAAGCAGAAATAGCCATGGCTGCCTTGGGCTTCCTTTGCTTCTGAGCTGCTCACAGCACTTAGAACTCAGCAGGAGCCTGCTCTTTGCTCATGAACCACACCCATTGAACCACACCTGTTTCATTTTCTTCACTGCCCTGGGAAAAGGGACACTGTCCTCACTCTCCAGTTGGACAGGGCAAAACACTTGGGACACAGAGTCTGCCCTCTAAGAATCTGGGATTATCAGACAGGCAGAAAAAGGCTGGAGTCAGACCTTACTCCATCTTGATCTTTAAATTCGGCGCTTACCAGAAATCATGTGCCATTACTTATTAGTTAATAAAATTTGTGTGTTCAGATAATTTCAATTCTGCATTGACAGCCCGCTGACAATTTTCCCACTGAAATCTGCAGCTGAGGGCACTCCACACAGCAGTAGTTTGCAATCCTTTTTACCTCTAGGTATGGGGAAAAGGAAAGGAAAAAAAGGCCTTCTAACAAGTTTAACACACCACACAATTAAATATTGATTGGGAATTCTCCCTGAGTATTCTTCCCTCCATCTCCTGGCCTCCACCGGGAGATGTTGAGATGTGATTCCTAAGCTGTCCCCATCCAGTGATTATGCTCATTAGGACACCAGCCTCGTGGTTAAAGCACTTTCCTTACGGCTGCACGTTTAATTAGACGACTCTTCCCCAGAAATTATTTATAGCCAGGCTCCAGAGCTATTGTTAGTCCGAATGTAAATAAGATTCAGAGCCAGAGTCCCAGTGTGCTAGTGGCTGGCGCTCTGTGTTATTCACACGCCCGGGACAAAGTCCCGAGCATTTGAAACCAGAACTCAGCCAGTTAAAAAACCCACATGTGATTTCCTAATTGAACTTTGGATGTGGGCATCCCAAAAGATGAAATCTACCAGGTCAGTGACAGGGCCATGAGGAGGGGTCCAAGAGAGCAGGGGAGGGGTTGAGAAGACAAGAGGGCAGGAGACAACTTCCAGTAGATACGCACAGCCCCAGGAAAGAAACAATCGCATAACCATTTGGGGTAGGTAGTTAAAGGCCAGGATAGGGACTTTCATGCATAAATGCCACGTGCAGTCCCTGTCAGTCCAGATGGATACACAGGGACCTGACTTCAACCTCTGTGTGGTCCTCAGTGTTTCAATTCAGCTTACATTAAAAGTATTGAGCTGTGCCAGTCAGTACACTACCTACAAGGGAGGCTGAGGCAGGTGGAACGCAAGCTCAAGGCCAGCCCCGCTGGGGTGTAGTGCAGTGGGAAGGTGCCCCTAGGTTTGATGGCCATGTGCCACAAAGATGAACTACAACACCATGGGACTGATCGTCAGGTGCTGGACTTGGGGCCGGCCTGACATCAGCTGTGGCTCCTGTCCCCAAGATGCTCACCTTCTTGTCAATAGCATCAATGTGTAATTGAGTTAATAAAAATGATAATAAAGAATTACAGCATCAGTAATCATTTTGTGCGGAATACTTGCTGGATACCAGTACCGTTACATGCCTTGTTTCATTTAATGAGCACACCATCCTGGAAGTAGAGCATCGTCATACTCACTTGTCAGCGGAGAAAACTGAGGCTTTAAGAGAATAAATAGCCAGTTTCTGGCACAGGCCTGTACTCCCGGCACTCTGGGAAGCTGAAGCAGAAGGATCACAAGTTTAAGCCTAGCCTGAGCAGCATGGTGACTTCACAAGAGCATCTCTCAAAAAATTTTTAAAAAGTCTGAGGATATAGTTCAGGGCAAAGGCCCTGGGTTCAGTCCCCAGTACAGCAAATCAAAGATAACTAAAAGGATGAGTAACTCTTGATAGATCACATAGCAAATAGCTGACTATGAAACCATCACTTTCCTATTGCTCAAGGTACTGTAGTAAACACAGCAAAGCTAAGTGTATAAATTGCATCCAAGATGGCCTAAAAGACAAAATGAAGGTTTCATGTGATGAAGGGAAATGTGGTCAGACACAGCTTGGCCAGGAAGAGGATGAACTGGATGTTCAAAGGTAGACAGAACTTTGCAGGCCAATGGGAGAAAGAAAGGCATTAGCTGGATTGCGTGATTCTGTGAACTGAGATTGGGCTTCATGATGAAGACAAGACTGGACCTATGGGCAAAGTCTCTGACTAATAATACTGTTAATAACAACATTGTTAATAAAAAATATTAAAAATTGGAACTGGAATTTGAAATACTGAAGAAACTGATAACTCTTCTTGCCCCTCTTTCTTCATATGTTGGCTGTGCTCATATCTGATTAAGAGAGACGAGTAGGTAAATAGAGGGGAGAGCACGTGGGGGAATACACTTAGATTCCTCAGCAAGCACTCCACATCTACCTTCCCTGCTCTGCATTCTCTTGATATGAGAAATCCACAAAGATACTAGCTTGTTTTTAACACATGTCCGTCCTCATTGTAGATGGGGTTATTGTGCATGTTGTGTATCTGGAGATACCACAGCGATGCTGCCATCCGGATCTGGAATGTTCCCGATCACTAAAGGCATGGTTGCCAACCTATGGCAATAGTGGGAGTTGATGTCATCTATAAGAGTGGGATCTTGTGATGGAAGTTAAGTCATGGGTGTGCCTTTGCCAGGGATTTTGGGACTCTACCCATCTCTGCGTAATTCTTGGCCTCTGTGAGGTGAGTGATTTCTTCTGCCTGATGTATCCTACCACCATGGACCCATAGACATTGAAGCCAAGTAACCATGGACTGAAACCTCTGAAACTATAAACACTGACTTATAAATTGATTTTCTCAGGTAGTTTGTTACAACAACAGAATGCTGACTAATTCAAGCACAGTGTAAATACATTGCCTGAGTTCTTTTTAGTCCAATTGTTTATCTAATGATTTGGCCCTGACACAGGATTCGAAGGCAAATTTGCCTGTGCAAAGGGTGAAAACTAAAGCTCAACTGTCTATGTTTCTGTCTTTCCAGTAACCAAATACAGACAATCTGGCTGGGTAAGTCTATTGGGTAATAAATGCAGTCTACCTCATACAGAAGGCCTCATGGAGAGAGACTGCTGTCTTGCCACCTCTGAGGCCAGTCAAAACCATCACATTTCCAGTAGGGAAGAAGAGGACGTCTATTATTTTAAACATATAATTGATTCTAATTCATCACTTATCGCTCAGTGACAGATTTTTTTATAGTTTATTATCTCTGCAGCAGCACAGGGCCCTGAGGGCCCATCTCCTATTATTCCATATTTCCTGGTGTGGCCTCAGCCACAGCAGCCACATTATCTGTCTGATTAAGTTAGGGAGTCTGGTATCTTGGGGTCCCCAGGCAACAGCCAGCCTTGCACACCCTCCAACTGCAGGATTAAAGAGCCTTCACCCCCTCCTCCTTGACTTGTCTGTCATAGCTGGGCTTCTTGTTTGCTGATTACTTTGGAACTCTGGGTCTCTAGGACCTAGTAGATAGGTATTATTCATGTCCCCTCACCCTACACGCATCTGCATACACAGGACCCTGGGAAGAACACAGAGATGAGATTCCAGGGGGCAGCCTCCACCCCGCTGCTGCATGGTATTTTGTGACTGTGCTATCAGCACAGCCACCAAGCAGCCTTGGGCTCTCCCCACCGCACCCCCATCACTTTCTGTTCTGTGCTGGCGAGTCTCGTGCATTTCCCTCACTGAGAACCCCTGTGAGCTAGGTGCCTGCCATGCGTGCTGATTTCTTTCATCTGCTTCTGATTTCCCAGTGCAGGCATGACTGGGGACCCCAGAAAGTGCTGGAATCTTTTCTTGGCTCTTAAAACAGCAGGTGATGAGCAGATATTCACCTGGGCATGGAGGGAGTGCATGTATCGCAAATCGCCCTCAGAGGAAGGTCTGCAGAAACCACATCAGGCTGACTTTCTTTTTGGTTTCTTTGGAAAGCCTGCATGTTTTACGCAGGTATTGACCCTGCCTCACTAGGCCAGCTGTTTCTCTCACTCCTGGAACCCTGCCCTACACTAACTAAGCCTAGAAATTTCCCCGCCATGCCTAGCTACGTGTTATCTGTGTCAGACAACACTACACTGGAGCATACTTTCCTCATTTGTTTCAGTGTCCCCTGACCACCTTCCCTCACCCCAGACCATGTTAAAATATCTATTCTTTTGGGGGATCCTCTGAGTCCCATAGAAATATCTCTAGATCTGTTGCTTTGTTGGTTTCCATCCTTATCAAACTCCTGGCAACATCATGCAATAACTTGCATGCACATCCCCACCACCAGAGGGGAAGTCAGAAAGAGTTTGCTGAATTCATCTGAGTGAGTGCAACAACTTCCCACTGCCTCTGTCTGACACTTCAATCCACAACTCCATGTCATTTTCCTCCTATCTTATCCTGGAGAGGGACCCACATGTGCATGTTTACCTGTCAGTATGCTAGCACTTTGCTTTTTCATTGTTTGTGTTTGATACAGGATCTCACTATATTGTGCAGGCTGGTTTTGAACTCTGGATCTTGCTTCAGCTTCCAAAGTTCTGGAATTAAAGCTGTGCACTATCATGCCTGGCCATATTTTACCTTTATGTCCAGTCAGTCTTTAACAGTTTCCACAAATGAGCAAGAGAGTAAAGTAAAAATCACCCAAACTGTTTGCATTAGATTTAAGCATGCATTCTTAGGGTTCATTTTGAAATGTCCCCCAAAGTTTCCATGGGAGAGGCTTGGTCCTCAAGGCAGCAAGGTCCAGAGGTAGACCCTGGGGAGGTGACTGGATCATGGGGGCTCAAACCTCATTAATGGGTTAATCTGCTGATGTGTTCATATTTGAGGGACTATTAGGAGGTGGTTGAAATATGGATCTGAGGCCTAGTTGAAGGAGATATTTTCTTGGGGGCATGTCCCTGAAGGCTACATTTTCTCCCCAGCTCTGTCTTTTCTCTCTGTCTTCATGGATACCATGATGTTCTGCCTCACCAAGGCTCAGAAACAAGGCAACTCTGTGGCCATGGACTGAGTCCTCTGAAACCATGAGCCAAAATAAATCTTCCCTCATTCGAGTTGTTTTTCTCAGGCATCTTGTCAAAATTACCTAAAACTGATTAAACTTGCATAAAGCATTTTTAAGAAAGAATTCTGCTGTTATCTAAAAGTATGTTGAAATCCTAATCCTCAAAGTGGTAGTATTAAGAGGCGGGGCCCTTGGAAAATGATGAAGCTGGGGGCAGAATCTTCTTGATTGGGATTAGTGCCCTTTTTAAAGATGCCCAAGAAAGCTCTCTCATCCATCTACCAGGTGAAGATTGTCTTAGTTACTTTTTCATCTTTGGGACACAATACCTGACACAACTCTAAGGGGGAAGGGCTCACTTAGCTCACAGTTGATAGAGGTTTCTGCCCATAGACAGCTGACTTCAAGGCATGGCAGCATGGCATCATGGCAGAGGGGCATGGAAGAGGAGAAACAGTCCATGGCATGGTAGCAGGAAGTAGAGAGTTCAAGGGAAGAGGGAAAGAGATAGACTCTTTCAGGCCATGACCCCAGTGACCCACCTTCTCTAACCAGGTTTCACCTGCCAACACCACATTTAGCTACAAACTCATCTGTGTCCCATCCACTGATGAGCATGACACTCTCATGATCTAATCACCTATGAGCATGTGAGGCTTGGGGGGGGGGACAGCTAGATATAAACCATAACAAAGACCCAGTAAATACAGTGCCATTTATTAATCAATAGGTGGGCTCTCACGGGACACCAACTCTGCTGATGTCTTGAAGGGATCTTCCCAATCTCTGGAATTGTGGGAAATAAATTTCCGCTATTTATAGGCTACTAAATTTATCATATTTTTTAAATAACAAGCCAAACTAAGACAAACCCTAAATGTTTAGTTCGTACATGAGTTTTATCTACACATAAAAGTCTTTGAAGTCATCCAGCCAAACACCGTCTTCTTACAGATAAGGAAACTAAAAGACAGATGGCAATACTCTTGTCCCATGCTACCTAGTTTTCTGGTATGGAGCGTCTTTTCTTTATGACACCATGGGGCAGTTCATGGCTCCTAGCAGCACTACCTTATCTGGCAGGAGCTCTTCTTAGCTCATCATGGGGCTGAGGCTGGCCTCTGAATTCCTCTCTGAAGCTGCTACTTCTCTTCCAGACCTCGCCTCTCCAGGTGGTGGCCCCCCTCCCGGCCCACTCCCGGGCAGTGACACTGCTGTTTTCCACAGCAAGTGCAGAAGCACACACAGGCTCAGTTTAGGGACAGTTAATTTCCAATTCTTTCCAGATGGGTTGGAATAATATCCCCAGGTGGTAAATACATTATTAAGAAGGCAGTTTGGTGTGAAATTGGCTATTAAAATATAGATAAAGTTTAATATATTGAGCTCCTTGTCAGAAAAATCACTTTAGAGGGAGCTTATTATTTGTTTGATATTAAAAGAGTCACAGCTCTGCTCCAAGTGACAAATGGGGGGGAAAATGCCACCGGTAATGAACAAAAGCTTTTTAACATTTAAATTTAGGTTTTTCTTGTAGCACTGCATGCTGCTACGAGCATATCCATGTGGTGCAGCCAGAGGCAGGTGTCAGAAATGTCAGGATCTTGGGAGCCAAGGAGGCTGCCAACCTGGCTTTGAACAGCTTGCGTCCCCCCAAAAGAAAGAGTTACCAAATAGTGGGGAAAGGAGTCTGGTGGTTCTTTTGATAGCACTGTGGAAGGGACCATTGTCTCCAGGAAGAGTGCAGAAGCGCTTTCACCCTCTAACCAGTAACCCACTGCCACAAGACAGGTCCACTGCACATGGCACCCATTTCAGGAAGCCTGTGGCACCCAGACCAGCAGAACTGGTGGCCCACTTTCCTTGCACAAGCACCTGAACAAGACAAATTAACATAAACTAAAGTTGGTTAGAGTGAAAAGTATGTTAGAGCTTTGGAGTATAAACTCATAGTGATGGATTTGCTGTATGATACCCTTGACCAAGCCAAGCATAGACAATAACCAT
Organism: Cuniculus paca; assembly: GCA_004365215.1. Classification (NCBI taxonomy): domain Eukaryota; kingdom Metazoa; phylum Chordata; class Mammalia; order Rodentia; family Cuniculidae; genus Cuniculus; species Cuniculus paca. The sequence continues at coordinate 8,851 of RJWT010044337.1, forward strand.
GCCTAGTGTCACCTCTCAAGAATTGTACTTAGAGAGGTCCATAATCTATAACTGCAACCAGCTTTATCCTTCCTCATACTGGCAAAACCTTTTATTAATAATGCAAAACTCCAGAATGAGGGAGCAGAAGTCATAAAGGATACATAGAGACCACAATCCCATTTCATTCAAAAACTAGGCCAATTGGGTGAAGGGGAAATATTCTGAGGAAAGTTGTGCAGGTGTCTTTAAAAACAAAATAATAATTAGTAATCACTGTGGTCAATGAGGCAGAAGTTCCTATTTCTGGTATTTAGCACACACATGACTGCATGAACACAAATGTTCTTGAGATTTGGTGGCCCCTGTCTTCCAAAGAGTGGACATGCATAACTAAAGAAATGGTCTCTGGTTTCTAAACTGAATTGATAGGAAGATATCTCAGCAAATGATACAGAAAGGCTGGGCATTTTAGGCTGGGTGATTTGAACTTTGGTCTTCTTCTAACACCACAGTCATTGGAAATAAGGGAATGGTAGCAGCAGTTATGCCACACCATTCCTGCTGGGAAAGCCCAGCCAGCAGTTGATTGAGTAGCTGCCACTTCCTTGAAGAGAGGAAGTTAATCACATCACATCCTTGGGGTGACCAGTAAAACGTGAGTGAATGAGGCCATCTAGAGCACCAGCCTTCCAGGGTCTCTTCTGTCAAACACTGTACAGAACAGGAAGCCCTGGGGTTACTGTGTTTGGGGCCCAGAGGCCTACAGATCACCTCCACCACAGAGCACTCAAGTACCTACCCCTTTCAGCTGAACTCCAGGAGGACCCAAGACAGCTGGTGGCCATAGTCAGGAGGTGGTGCTTGAAAAGATCTCACCACCTGCTGGGCACAGGTATAGTGCTGTTGCTTCAATGCAGTGCAGTTGCTGCAACAAGTGCCTTTGTAGCTGTAAGTAGCATGTCTCATCTTGTAAGTGGCAAATGCCTGGGAATGCAACTTAACTCTTAACAAACAGAAAGAGAGAAAACTTGAATACAAGTGGTTTGAAAGGGGCAAAATAAATAGGTCAGTTGCCAAGACTAAGATTCAATCTCTTGAGATCTGCACAGAAGTTTAAAAATAAAACTAAAAAGCTAAAGCTTTATGCTTTTTAAAGGAGAATTCTTGGAACCAGAGATGAATCCAGGTATTTCTCCTTAACATATTCTGTTGAATAGCCCTTTGGACCCAAGGAGGATGTGCGATTGTGCAGTGCAATAGATGAGTGAGGTGTTACAAAGGTTAAGTGTTCGATCAAAGTAGCAGAACTAAGGAGCAAGGCTGGGATTCAATCACAGGCCTGTCTACAGGTAAAGTGCCTATTGAGGTGCTGCTGAATTAGACAAGAGAAAACCTCATGAATGAAATTTCTCCATGGATTTCATGTATTCGTAAAAATCTCCTGGTCACCGTTTACATCTAAGATTCTATTCCACAGGTAATGAAGAGGTGAGTATGTATGGAGACAGAAAGTACAACAAGCAAAGAGCAAGAGAGGGAGAGAGGGTGAAAAGGAGAAAGAGGACGCAAAGAGAGAATGATTGATTCTAAGCCATTCTGCCCAAAAGCCTATCTGATGAGACTTTATCCTCGACTCACGCAGTGCTGGGCAGTTTGAAGATGACTTGCAACCACTTGATCTCATTTGAACTTTAAAACAACCCGATGATTATAGGCATTATCTCCCTTTTATTAGTGGGGAAATAATGAGACCTAAAAGTCATCATGTCTCTTCTGATATACTATAAAATATTAAGCACAATTTCTTCATTCATTTGTGAATGTTAACATATGCCAAAGATTTTAAAAGAAAAAAAGTAGCAGAAAATTTAAACCTTAACCTATTGACTAATTTTTTCTTTAAATTGGGAAAACGTCATGATTGATAGGTATATTAATTTTTTATAGCTGCATAACAAATTGCCACAAACTTGATGGCTTAAAACAACAGAAAATTTTCTCATGGTTCCAGAGACCAGAGTGGATGAGGAACACCGATTATGTGTGGCTCCATCCCTCACCCTGGGGCTTGTTCTCTGCTTCTCTCAGCTTCTGCTGGCTTTGACCCCATTCCAGCCTCTAAGACCAGCATCTTCAAATCTCAAGGTGCTGCCTTCACATCATCTGCTCTTACTCTAAAATCACTCTCCACCTGTTATGGTTTGTGTTGGATGTCCCCCAAAGCCTCATGTGGTTATGGGGGGACAGGCTTTTCCCAAGGTGACTGAATCTAGAATGTGTGATTGGTTCATCGTCTAGTGCTGGAGTTGGGGGTGTGAGTGCTGCACCCACCCTAGGGTGGTAGCCTGCATACAATAAATATAAGGAAGGGAAAGAGTCTTATTCCTCCCCTTTTGCTCTTGTTGCTTTGTTGTCTTCAGCAGCCCTGAAGGGTTGCCCCTCTGTCACGCCACCCTGCCTTAGAGGACCGAAACTCCACAAACTGTGAGCTAAATAAACCTTTCCTTCCTTAATTTGGGCATGAGGTATTTTGTCTCAGCAATGAGAAAAAAGTAACTAAGGCAATGCCTCTCCCTTATAAGGGGACACAAGATTGTATTTAGTACCCACTCAAATAATCCAGAAAAATCTTATTTCTAAACCCTTAACAATAAATAGTTGACAAAACCCTCTTTTGCTGTAGAAAATAACATTCACAGGTTCTGGGAATCAGCATGTGAATATCTTTCTGGGGGGTCATTTTTCAGCTACCACAGTATTCTTTGCTTTGGGGGAGTATACCATCGCTTCCGTGAACTAAGGTCTCTAACTCTTAAATAGCAAGCATTCTAGGGGCCATAGAATGGACTAAAATCCAAGGATGCAAGTGTTCTTTTGTACAACACAAAACTTCTCTAAGAAATGGATGAAGAATCCAGGTGTGGTGGCACATGCCTGTAATGTCAGCAATTGGGAGGCTGAGACAGGAGGATC
>RJWT010044338.1:0-11801 GCA_004365215.1 Cuniculus paca
GTCATTTATTCATTTTTTTATCAGTTAGATATACATAATGATAACATTCATCATAGGGAATTTGTACCTGTACATAATAAATCTTGCTGCTTCTGTCTTTCCCATGCCCCTCTCCTCCCTTCGACCCCTCTTTGGTAAGACTATTCTCATTTACATGCAAAGGAGGATCCCACCAGGATCCATTCTTATGCCAGTCTACCCAGCTCTCCTCACTCATAAGCCAGACCACGTAGCTCTCCATACCCATATAGTCCTTCACAGCCCCAGTTCTACCAGCCACTGACACTTGCTTGGTCTTTTTGTTAATGACGGACAAAAACTATTATGTTAACAATTAACATAAAATATTACATTATGGTTTTTAAGGTTGAGGTAACTAACTCAATAGGATCTAAACATCCAATTTTAGAGCACCTGCAGAAAGCACAACTTTAGCCAAAATAAAGTAGTTTAAAAAACAAAACATTAACCACCTTCCACAAAGGGTTCTCAGTCAGTTCCTGCTTGTGAAAGATATGACTCTTGAGTTTTGAAAGTCCAAGAGAAGATTAATACCAGCCAATTTGGCGCTTGGTTTGCCCTGATTCAAAGTCTTTATGCTATGTAACTAGTTTTTCTTTACCTCTGGCTTTTCCTAATGCCCCCCAAATAAACCAGCCTCAGAAACAGAATCTCATTTTCCTTAGATCCTACCACATGACTAATTTATAGCCTTCATTTAAAGCCTTTACATGAGAGCTGACTGGTAATTTCCTCCTCCTCTATAGAATGACCACTGACAGCCACTCTAACCTCTGTATGAACCAAGAATGTTCTCCATGCCTTCTGTGAGTATGGAATCACGCCCTGTGACAGCAGGGTGATTCTCGGGCAGAATCTCCCCACCATAGTGTAAACGCATGTCCCTAGAGAGTTAGCTGGCCATTCCCTATGCTTAAGTGCACATTTATAAAAAGACAGAGATACTAAAGGCTGGACCAGCAATTAGTATGTGATCCCAAGCCATGATTTGAGTTTTTTTATTCATTTGGATTAAGGAGGGCGACGGGGAGGGGGGCCATGTTCTCAGTTTTAATCTTATATAACTCTACACTGGGCATGGTAGTGCATGCCTATAATCCTAGCACTCTGGGAGGCTGAGGCAGGAAAATTGCAAATTCAAGCCCAGTCTGAGCAACTTAGCAGCTTTAGCCAGACTCTGTCTCAAAATAAAAGGAAAAAGGCCAGGGATGTATAGCTCAGTGCAAAGGCTCTGGGTTCAATCCTCAGTAACATACCATTAACTTTAGACACAAATGGCTACAATTTTCGTTAATTGCGATTTGGGGTGGGGCCTTCTGCATTAAACCTATCATGTCTGGCATGTCTTGTCCTATTATCTTCTTCCTTAAGAGGCTGACCTCTCTCTCCCCTGGAGGCTGAAGCTGGCCTCCCTCCTTTCCACATGCTGAAGTCAGCTGTCCAACAATCTCTCCTGCGCTCACCCAGTATGATCTTATTCTGAAAACCACAGTTCTGGTTCAAAAATTATCCTCCTTCCTAGAAAACCCCAAAGCTCACTACCTAGCTTTGCCTGCACCCTGAGGCTTGTGCTAACTTTCCAGTTCCACGGCAACATGGACCTCTGAGGCCTCACGCTCTGTTCTGTCCCACTCTGGTCCTCACATTCCCTTAGGCGCAATCTTCCAAGGGTCCTCAAGGTGAGAACAAAACAGCAAAACGCCTGGCATCTTTTCATCTTGCCTCAAGTCAGAATTGAGATGAAAGTCGCTTGTGACTCTACAAAGCTAACCCTGGGAGGTGAGAACAGAGTGGCCAATTCATCGCAAGAAGTGGCCTAATGCTGCTCTAGGTGCCAAGGACCAGTAAGTTCTGCCTCACTCCTGCTTCACAGGCTCAGAAAAACGGCCCTGAGACATAGCATTAAGCCCCAGAGGGAACTCCAAATCTTCCTACAGCATCAGCATATCTCTGTGTGTATGCACCGACACACACATGTGTGTGCATGTGTATGTGTGTGTGTGCCTGTGGGACACTGGGTTTACCACTCCCCCAGCTAGTCTGCATAAACACACCCTTCTTCACCACTGGGAAGGAAAACAAGGTGCCTACTGGAGACACCACCTAGACCCTCCACATCCTGCCCAAACCTGCCTTGCCTACTGAGCGACCCTGCTTCACACCAATCCCTACTCTCAAATGAACGTTCTTCCTTCTGTAGACCTTCCTACTCGGAGGGCATGAACTGGAGCCCGTGAGTCATCACTACATGCAGGAAGCAGTTCTTGATCCAAAGCCTGAGTTAGTTCCTAGAACGATTTCTTGGGTCTCCCTCCCCTCATCTCATACAGGGCACTCAGGGCTCATCCTCCCCCAAACACCCACCCACCCACACACACACACACACACACACATGGTACAGCCTCTTCAAAAGCTCTCCTTCCATCTACCCACTACTGAGACAGCTTATTTGTTTAACCCACTGGTAAGAAAATTGAGAGGACTGTTTGACATTCCTGGCAGGGCATAAATTCTTTAAAATATATATAATAACTATATATATGTAGATATCTCCATATATATCCATTCTTCCATTCTGGCTCTACCCAAGTCCTGCACTAAGTCCTCTAAACCTTTTGAAAGGGCTGTGAAGACATTCCATGGGAACTGACTATCACCATTCCTTATCATTGCTGAAAGACAAAATCCATTTTACCTTGCAACTCCTCACATATATCTTTCACATTCTTGGTCTGAAAGCTGAGCACGTAAGAGAAAGAAAAAGAAACACCAGGAATGTGAGAAAGACACTGTCACTATAATGAGATGCACCAACAGTGTCCTACACTCCACAGGGGCACCAGGACACTTCATTTCAATTTTTTGTTTAATAAATAGAATGAACCACATACAAAAACTACATGGGCAGGACACTCCCTTGGTGATCATGACCAAATTATGGACCACATCAAACAAAGGATTGTCCAGGGACACCATCAAGAGGATTAAATGGCTATCAAGCTCCAAAAAAAAAAATAAGGATATAGTTCTGACTTCTCATAAGACATTTTAAAACAAAAGGCCTTCAACTTAAATTGTGAAAGAAAAACATCCCCACCTAGTGTGCAAGGGCCAAGAACACCCTAGCCCTGTGAGACAGCTTCTGAAAGACACAGTGATGGGAGGAAATGTGGGACCCATGGGATGAACCAATGTGTAACCCACTACCCTGGCCAGACCCATCATATTGACTTTGGCATTGTCTACTGTGATTTAGCAAAAGTTACTGAAATTGAAATCAAATGGAATTGATCCGTTTAGGCTTCCAATGCTGAATCCTACTCAACATATCTTCGATGTCCTGTATCTTCCTGACATTTCCCATTCAAATTTTTATTGGTACAAGGGCAAGGTCAGGTATGGACCTTTTTTGTCTCACCCTATTCCAATCTAACTATAACAGAGGAAATACCACATAGCAGAAGGTCTCCCTGTAATGCATACCTTCCCATTCCCTGATACCCTTCTGTATCAGGGCCCTGCCTGCATATTTGAGTTCAAATTCACATTTGAACCAACAGCTAAGTGATTCCCCCTAAGACACTTAGGAGATATTCCCATCTAAAACTCGTGACATGTCCCCACCCTGCACACTCTACAGGGCAACTGCAATGATACAGGCTCAGGATCTTCGAGAAGTGAGCTCTTAGATTACTTTCCTGTTCTCCTCACATGGACTTGGCACCTTTCCCTGATACTCAGAATTAAACAGTTAAATATCTCAGAAGCTAACTCAGAGGCCTAAACTGTATGAGACCGAGCAGACATGTAGTAGCTCAGTAAAAGAGAAATGGGGCTGAGCACAGTGAGCGAAGACAACCAAGGACATAGGGTCTGAAGTTCAGGGACAAGGGGCAGCCCAACAAGGTCTCAGGGATCTCATCCTTTCAGTTAATCAACCAAAACGCCCACAGTCACCTTTCACTCTTCTTTCCCTTCTGCCCCATCTCCCCCTTCCAAAGATATCCAGTGGATCTGAAGCAGGTTGAACTGAATAGCATCTTCCCAAAATCCATGTCTACTGGGAGCCTCAGAATATGACTTTATTTGGAAATGGAGTCCTTCGAGGGTATAATTAAATTATGATGAGACAGTGCTTTAGGGTGGGCCCTAATCACCAATGAATGGCGCCTTAGAAAAGGAGGGGGCACAGAGACACAAGCAAGGAAGAAGGCTCGGTGAAAACAAGGACACAAGTGACACAACTCTGAGCCAAGGGCTGGCAGCAGCCACTGTGAGCCTGAAGGGGAAGGAAGGATCCTCACCTGGAGCCCCTGGAGGACGCATGCCCTGCTGACACACTGATCTTGGATCCCACGGCCTCCAGGATTGCTCTGAGAACAGGTCTCTGTTGTTTTAAGCCCCCCCATTTGTGATACTATGTGACAGCCGCCCCAGGAAATGAAGACACCACTTCCCAGCCCTGCACCGTGGCCAGCCAGGCCGGCACCACTTCTCACTTGCCTGGGGTCTCCTTCATTCTGCCCCTTGTCCCAGTGCAGCAGCCAGCGGGGCCTGCCTGAACCTGAGTCAGTCACTCCTGCAGATAAAACCCTGTCCCCAAAGCATTGAGCCCACTCTGAGCAGAGAGGAAATCCACAGAGTGGCCTCTGAGGTCCTCCCCACTGTGCCCTTCCTCTGCACACATCCGCTCAAGCCACAGGGCCCCTTGCTGCTCCTCGGCCACACCACCACATATGCTCCATCTTGGGGCTTTCAAAGGAGGGTTCCGTCTGTCCAGAACGCTCTTTCCACCTCACTTCCTCCCTCAAGTCTTTCTTGGATGCAGCTTTCCCGAAGGGCCTTCCTCAACGCTCCCTCCTACTTAACCTACAAGCCCGGGTGCTCCTTCTCCGCGGTCCCGAACATCCATTTCTCTGTGTATACCAAGCGGGGTTAGGCAGTGTGGGCCTCGTGAAGTCAGGGAGTTTTCTCCTTTGGCCCTCGCGGTGGTACCTCTCGCACCTAATCCAGTGCCTGGCAGATGAGAAGCTCTCAAACCAAAAGTCAAGAGTAAGAAAGCAGCAGAAAGGGAGGCCTGGCGTGGGCTCTGACAGCAGGAGCATCTGAGAGCTGGCAGGAGCAAGGCAGCAAGTCCAGCAACAAAGGGTCAAGGTGCCAGGGATCCCCAACAAGGAAAACTGTGCACGACTGACAGTTCAACTGGATTTTTTTTTTTTGAAGAGGAGCTGGGCTTGAAACCCAGAGCCTATTTCTTAGAAAGCTGTGGGTATGTGTGTGCATGCGTGTGTAGTTTGCTGGGGATAAAACCCAAGGTCTTGCACAGACCAAGCACATGCTCTACCTCCAAGGAGATAATGCTCCAATGCAGGGGGGCGGGTAGCCTATCCTCTGCATGGCACAGGATCCTGGCCTCTACCCACTGGGTGCCAGCAGTATCTTCCTCCCATACTTGTAACAACCACCAATGTCTGCAGGCTGCCACCTTTCCCTGCATAATGGGAGACAAAATCACCCCACTGACCGCCGCTGAGAGTTTCAGCTCAATGGCAGTGCACGCAGGGCAAGCACAGGTGGCACATGCCAACAGAGCCAGGCAGGTAACATCCAGGAACCATGCTGGTCAGGTAGGAGGTGGCAAGTAATAACTGGAACATTAAAAAGAAAGAAGTGGGCCCTGGTGACCTAAAAAGTACATATCCCTGCCAGGAGGGGCCACCATACTGTCCTAGTCTAACCAGCCTTTGCCATGAAGACTTGAAGCAGCAAAATTCCCCGATTTTTTAAGAAAATGGCTCGGGGGCTGGGGATTTAGCTCAGTGGTGTAAGCGCCTGCCTGGCAAGTGCAAGGTTGTGAGTTCAATCCCCGGTACCACCAAAAAAAAAAAAGAAAATGGCTCAATCCAAATTTTGGTGTAAAATAAGCCTATCTTTAGGATATAGAATATTGATCAAAACATATCTATTGGTCAGGTTCTGCCTATAGACCATGGACTTCCCAATCTCTGGTACAAAAGCTGCCTGGAGATGGAAAGAGACATGGAAGTGGGAACCTACTAGGACTGTGTTGTAATAATTCAAGCACAAAGGCCCTGGAGTAGGCCTGTGAGGATGAGAATGAAAAAACAAAGCTGGACTCCAGAAACTCTAAAGATAAGTATATCAGGTAATTTCCCAAATTTTCCCCTATAAGCCACAATGCCAAAGTAACAGTTATAGGCTTTGGAGAGTCTCTTTAAAATCAAAGTAAATACAATTCTAGAAGGTGCAGGAGCTTGTACGTATATGATCCTAAGCCCGAAGCCCATCCTGGACAAAGCTAAGGTTTCCACATCTTTATATTAGCCAGTAAGTAGCCTTAACACCAGGGTCTCTCACTATCCAACTCACCCAGACCACCAGTGTGGAACAGCCCAGAAAAACCCAACCTCTCTAAGGAATCAGGTAGCATCACTGCTCTGAATGTGAGTACCTCTTGCTGTTCCAAACAGCAGGGCCGAGAGACTCATGGGTTCCCTCCCATGCCAGGCAGGAAGATAGCAGCTGGGCTGATCATAGACCTAGGAGCTGGAAGAACTCTTAAGCCAGTTGGTTGACCCAGAAAAGGGTTACAGTGTGCATTCTGAAGCCTGATGGCATCAGAACTCTAGTCCCTGACCCACTAGATACTGCATCATCTTGCCACTACTCTCACTAATCCTCAAGCCATAGGTAACCAGGAGAGAAAGATGCTATGACAATACACACCATGATGTCAGTCAAAGGTAATGTGGGTCCATCTACATTATACCCTGAAAAAAAGCAAAGGAGTCAGGCTTCTGTGTCTGGACAAGACTTGGGGGGGTCAGCTGGGGCGTGTACCAGCTTCTGTTGCCCCTTCTGTAAACTGGGCAGAGCACCTTCCTTTGAGTACTCCTGCCTTCCCAGAGAAAGTTAGCCTGTGAACAAAGCGTGTATATATCATAATTAAATATCATGTAGTCCCAGAGCACATCATCACCAGGAAGGTGCTAAATAAACAGGTTTGCTCTACATTTTGGCACCCAATCAGGATAATTGGCGAACAGGTAAAACCCACAGAACTGCCTCATCTCACTTCCACACAGCTTTGCTTTTCTTGATAGGAAGGAAATAAGCAACGTTGTTTGGCAGAGGAAGACAGAGGCAGGTAAGCAGGGAAAGATGGGGGAAGGGAAGGGATGAAGAAGAGGCTGGCCAATCTCCCAGTAGAGGAGAAACTTCCAGATTGGAAGCAGACTCCATTAAATTGATGGTAGTCTCCACAAAGTCTTCAAACACTACAGGCAAAGTCTTTTTCACACCCCACAAGGCTAGGTTGATGCCATCCAATTTTGACAACTTAAATCTAGTTCTTCCTTCACCTGATCACCAAGTGGTAGCTACAAACCAGCCCATGGAAGGCACACGAAAAGAACTGGACGACTGGGGTCCCAAGGCATAGATGAAGAAAAAAACTAACCTGCACCAGCATTCACTGGGGCTAGAGAAGCCAATGGTTGCCTTGGGCTGGTCACTCCTAGATCACGATGTGTTAATTAGATTCTACCTCTCAGACACAGGTTGTGACTTGTGAGCTAATTATTGAGAAGAGAACCCAGGATCTGAAGGCATCTAAAGCACTTGGCTATGTAAAAACACTGCACCATCAAGCAGCCAGATGCTTTGCAGACAGAGTTCCCATCAGTAGTTACAGGATGAACAGGGGAGTCATGCATCACCCCGAGCAGGGCACAGCAAGACTCTGTGTCTTGAATGAGTTGCCACAGGAGGCTCTCTACTCCCCAACACAATCTCCTCCCAGCCTTGACTGTTCCCCTAGACATGCGCCCATCTTCTGGAGATGAGTCACTCTTCAGGGTCTCCCACATATGATTTCCTCATGTATCTACTTTAAGTAACTAACTTTTCATGGAGAGAGGAGGAGAAAGCTCCCACATGCAGAAAACACATACCCCAGGGAGGAGCCAGGAGAGGGTCATTTAGCACATGTTGAAAGAAGACAAGATGGAGAGTGATTAAGAGAAGACAATGTCTTGTCAGCCATGAAAGTTAAATGGAAACATTCTCCCTGACTGGGGGCAGCCACCACCCCAGGATGCACACCCTGGGGGGATCCCCAAACTAGGAGCGGTGCCTAGGCAGGGGAGGGAGCACCATGGTGGTTTGCAGGAGCTCTACCTCTGGGAATGGATTTGATGTCAAGTGTCAGCAAGTAAATTGCTATTGGCTTCTCAATAAGCAGCAGTAGTGAGTTAAGTGTTTCCCCGTATTGTGCAGGCTCTCACGGACTCAATACGGCAGTATTGACAGCACAATCACACAGTAATCCAGGCTTCTCTAATACCTACACTTCCTCAATGAAAATACACTTTCTACTTGGACATCAGCCCATTAGCTTTGGGCTGGAATCTCTAGCCTCACCCCTCCCCCAACCGCCCCCAGTCGTACAACTGGCATCTGGCCCCCAAACACCCTGGCCAAAGGGAACATCCCAGCCAGCAGATTGTCAGAGCCCAACCAAAAAGATAAACAGTCAGAGACCTACAGGAAAAGGCCTCCTCTCCCCATCTATAAATCACTGATGGGAAGGAAAGAAGTGATTCAACTCTTTAAGGATAAAAATCTCAGCAGTCACAGAGGAAAATTGATGTTCCTTTGCAAAGCAAAAGATGTTCACTCCAGGAAGATGCATGCGTTCAAGTTTTCACAAAGAACCTCAAACTTTGCTCCACTCAAAATAGTTATGCAACCTCCACAGGGCTCACACTTTTACACCAGGGCTTACGTTCCCAAGAAAGAACATCCCCAGGGCCTAGAAGTCTCACGTGAGTTTACAGAGCACAGTCTACTAATCTAATCCTGGGCACTTTGCAAGTGCAAGCTGTTTTTCAAAACCATTTCTCATCCATTTTCACTTGACGTTCAGAACACCCCAGAACAGGAAGGAGACAAGACTGCACTACAAAGATCAATGAAACTGACATGAAGGAGAAGTTATATGACTTACCCAAGGTCACACAGCCCCTTAGTAGGGTTGTGATTACAGCAGATTATGGGGTCAGCTGTTTTCTGTAAAGAGAGAGGTACCTATTGGAGGTTTTGCTGGCTGTGTCTTCTCCTTGTAACTGCTCAACTCTGCATGCTGCTGTGTGGAATCAGCCAGAGACAAAACACAAATGGCCAAGTAAGGCTGTTTGCCAATAAATATTTATGGATGCAAATACAAATCGTGCATATGTACATGCACTATAAAAATAATACTTTTTCTTTCCCCCCATCATTTAAAAGGGGCTAGGAACATAGTTCAGCAGCACAGCACCTGCCAGGCAAGCACGAGGTCCTGAGTTTGATTCTTGGTACCCCCCCAAAAAAACAGTAAAAACCACTCTTAATTTCTAGGATACACAAAAACAAAGTTGGGCCAAATCTGGTCTACAGATTATAGTTTGCCAAATCGCAGACCACTGGAAAACGTCCAAATATCTAGACCACCACAGAGCCAAAAAAGATCAATCATGATCATTCTCAGGCTTACCCAATTTTAACTTCCCAGTCCAATCAAAACTGCTTGATTCTCAAACATCAAACATAAAACCGAGGCCCAAGGTATTCAACAGTCAATACAGCTGTAGTCCCATAACACAGAGGCATAGTGTTAAAACTTCAAAAGAAAGACTGCCCTTTTAATGGGAATTTCTGCACAAATTTCAAAGTAAAGAAACTTTCCATAAACACATGATGCATGACCCAGCTACTGCTGGTTTAATACACTAACTGCAGAAGGTATTTCCAAATCCAGCATGTGTAGATTCCTTAAATACAGTGTAGGGGGAGAGTAGAGCAACACCCTCCCTCCTTCCCTACCCTCGTCCTGCCAAGAAAGAATTTGGGTCTATACTCAGTAAGAAGAATCTGGCCAGAAAGGGGTTAATGCCCTTCCAGGCTGGGATCTGATAAATGGCTGTGCAGAAAGCAGGTTCCCTCACTTTGAGATATGATGTCACTAACCTTTATTGATCCACTATCAGAGAACTTTGCTTATCTCTCTTCTGTGATATACTGCCCCTCCTGTGCTCAACTAGTGTTTAATACACTGCCGGGTGCCTCGCCCTCCTCATCGCTCAACACTGTGGAGCAAGGCTGCCACGGGGGCAATATTTTACAGCCAGGCCTTGCCAGCTCCCTGCCTCCTAGAGACAGGGGAGTGAACACCCACCTCCCAGCTCCTTCCGGGCAGCCAGGGTGACAGCTGGTTTAGAGAGCACAGGCTGGAACACAGTCTTTCTGAAACTCTCCAGTATCTTTTTTTTTTTTTCTTAAAGCACAGCTCCAGTCCTAAGGGCCCCCTCTTTTCTCTGTCCCCTGCCATGAAAAGACAACTGTCAGACAACCATGTCCATGTGGGAATACGTAAGCACTCCCAAGTCACAACTCTTATTAAGAGCAACGTACTTCCTGTTTTTGCCTTTACAGGATTCTCAAGACCTCAGTCCAGCAGGAGGTGAAAAGTACTGCCCATCAGAGGGCTGGACAGTCATTCAAGAAAAATCATGCCAGGAATAATGCCAGAACATACCCAGGTGTGGCCAGTGAGGCTCAGATTCCCGAAGATAACAGGGTTCCACTGCCTGGATGTGGTGCTGAGGCTGCCACACACAGGTTTCCCAACCCAGCCTGTAAGCACGCCAGGCCTGGGGCACAGCATCTGCCACACCCAGGGGTGGGGAGCAGCAACAAGTGCCAACAGCCAGGTGATTGGTACAACTCAGGTTGCAGAGCAGCAGCCACTCCCTCCATCCTTACCAACTTCAACCCACCTTTCAGGCTCAGGTAATAATAGCCCAGCTGTTGCCCCCCAGGAGCCAGGGGCCAAGGCTCCTCACCCATGGGAACAGGGGCAGTAGGCCACCCAGGAAAAGCCAGAAAGCCCTGCCACTGCCCCCAGGACATCCAGAATTTGCCTAATTGAACATTAACAAGTTGCTACAATAAAGTTCCTCTGTTGGGAGCTAGAAACCCTTTCGGAGGCAACAACAGAAGTCTTGTTACAAACTGCTCTCAAAGCCAGGCTTCAGCCGGGACAGGTGTGAACAAGATTTAAACACCTCCTCCAATACAATGCAGTACAAACAAAGGAGAAAGTCAATCCCAGCCTCCTGGGGTTTCTCCTTGTCTGACATCTTCTTCACTCACAGCCCAAGGGAGCCAAGGAAGCACGTGGAGAAGCTGTCCTCTGGCCAGCCTCGGGGAGACCTTGGCAACCCCAGGCAGACGACTTCCTTTTCCGCCTCAGCCAGGAGAGGGGGAGACCCTTCAGCGCCTCGTACCTCCTCCCCATCCCACATACTCCATGGCTGCCACTGATGTACCCCACTGGCAAGCTTCCCACTTAACCTGACCTGAACTCATTTTCCACTTCTCCCACTTGAGAGGTAAAGACAGGAAGAAGAGAGTGAGAAAAACAACAGAATCTTCCTCTTGCACCCAGGGTCCAAGCTATTCTTTCTCACAGAGGACACAGGCACCTCCTGACACATCCTTCCTCAAAATGCTGGAGAAGTGACAGGACTCCGGGACTGGATTCTTCATTAAAGTAAATATTTTTTGAGTGACACCAAAGGTAGAAACACCTGAGAAGTGTGTGTGTTGGGCAAAAGAAGAATTATCCCTCCCATTGATTTTTTTGCTCTGGAGTATTAGAGAGAATACAGCATTTATCTGGAGATTTCTTCCCAAAGCCAACCACATAAACAGGACTT